>PVIY010002223.1:0-131162 GCA_004026745.1 Myrmecophaga tridactyla | reverse complement strand
CAGAGGAAAGGCAGCTAACTTTCCACTGAGGCTCTTTCTTAGGTGGAAGGCACAGGATGGTCTCTGCTGGTCTTCTCTCCAGGCCCTTGGGTTCCAACAACTTTCCCCGGGGTAACTTCTTTCTGCATCTCCAAAGGCCTGGGCTGAGCTGCTAGTGCTGAGATGAGGAATGCCGAGCTGCTTAGGCTGTGCTACGTTGTGTTCTCTCATTTAAGCACCAGCCAATTAAGCCAAACGTCACTCATTTCAGCAGACACACCTCCTTGCTGACTGCAGATGTAATTGGCAACAGATGAGGTTCACGTACCATTGGCTTATGTCCACAGCAACAAGACTAGGTATGCTCACCTGGCCAAGTTGACAACTGAATCTAACTAACACAGAGTGAAATCAACTTGGTTGAAGGCTTTTGAGCTCATAAAACACCAGCTTCTCATTTATATTAGAGACAACTGGGAAATGCCACTTCTTACTTACAAGACCCTTATTTTGTAGTGAAATTACAAATGCTTCGTAATTACTATTTCAGCAGAGTCCTTGGTGATTATATTGGAAAGACTAGAAAGAAAAAAAAATGACCATGTTGCTGAGTGTGTGTGTGTAATCCTGCAAAAAGAATGTAGTTTGTTGCAAAATCCCCTTTTAATTAGATTACAAGTAAAATCCTCTTTTAAATGCTCTAGATGAGTTCGTATTTAAAAGAATGCCCTGGCAAATCTTTTCATACAGTTAATAATTCCTTTCTAATATGATATCATAAAAATACAGGAAATGGAATGAATGAATATCATTCTGATTCTGAATCTGTCTCTAATGATCTGGAAGCTAGAACCAGGTTCCTCCTCTGTAAAAAGGGGACATTAGGTCAGGACATACAGAAGATTCCTTCTAAAATTAATATCCTGGTGCAGGTAATAAATGTCAAACTCACTGATTACAACATATAAATGCTCTCCATGGTCCTAAAACATAAATCATGTTCCATTGATGGCTGTTTTACAATTTCTTAAACAAAGCATAATATCAGTCTCTTAGGATGTTTGCTATATTTTCAAACATAAATAATTCTTCAGTTAACAGTCATATAGACAAATTGAATTATCATTTGAAATTTCCTTTAGTGCATTGCATGAGGCAGTTATAATTTTTCCCAAAGTTAAACAATTGTCCTAGAGATGCTATTATGATTATTTGAAATGCTATCATTAGCATTCTTAAATATTGGAGTCTGTTTATGAACCTTCTGTTCCATTGATTCATGTGTCTCTTTATGCAAAAATTTCAAACATTGTATTTTTATGGCATGTCTGAACACCAGCTGGTACATAAACACATAGATTTTATCTTATGTTTTATATGATACCCTTGATTATTTTTGTTTAATATATTTTAATGTTTTTAATATTTAAGAAATATTTCCATTACCCTGGAAAATTCCTTTGCATCCTTTCTCAGTTTTTCCTCAACACCCTGTTACCAGGCAGCCACTAGTTTACCTATTGTAGATTAGTTTTCCCTGTTTATGAATTTCATCTGATTGAAATTATGCAGAATGTACATTTTAGGGCCAGGCTTCTTTTGGCGAATATAATGATTTTGAAATTCACCCATATTGTTGGGTGTATCATTAGTTCACTCCTTTTTACTGATAAGCAACACTTCGTTGCGTGGGTATAAATAATTTTGAGGAACATATGGGCTGTTTCCAGTTTTAGGCTATGATTAATAAAACTTCTACCAATACAGAATTATGCATCTCAGTTGAGACATGTTCTTAATCCACATTCCGGTAGGTGTGAATCCATTGTAAATAGACCTCTGGAAGTTGTCAGTTGAAGTTAAGCTGTGGTGAACACTTTCACTTCTGTCCTCAGTCCCCCATGGCTATTCCACATATCGGATTATGATAATATAATAATTTTATTAACTTTATTAACGATAGTTCACCTTATAGTGAACATTAGGATTCACTCTTTGTATTGTGCAGTTCCATTTTAAAAAATTATTATGATGACATATCTGTCTTTATATATACATATTAAACATAAAATTTCTCACAACCACTTTCAAGTAAACAACTGAGTGGTATTAATTACGTTCACCATGTTGTGCTACATCAACTCTATTCTTATGTTTCCATCATTCTAAATAGAAACTTTTTCACCGATGAAGCATTAACTCCCCGTTCCTCACCCTCACCTGTGCACTTGGTAAACTGTATTCTAATTTCTGATCTGTGAATTTGTATGCTCTATTTATTTCATACAAGTGAGATCATTTGATATTTATCCTTTTATATCTGACTTATTTGACTCAACATGATGTGTTCAAGGTTCACATATGTAACCTGTATCAGAATTTAATTTATTTTTACAGCTGAATAACATTCCATTGCAGATATACATTACATTTTGTTTATCTATTAATTTGTTGATGGACATTTGGGTTCCCTCCACCTTCTTTCTATTGTAAATAACGTCCCTTTGAACACCCATGTGTAAGTATCTGTTTGAGTGTCTGCTTTTAATTCTTTTTGAATTTATACCTAGAATTTGGAATTGCTAGGTTATACGGTAATTCTGTACTTACTATTCTGAGAAACCACCAAAGTGTTTTCCATAGCAGTTGTACTATTTTACACTCCCAGCAGCAATGCATGAGGGTTGCTATTTCTCCACATCCTCTCTGGCTTTTCTATTTTTCATTTTTAAAATAATGGCCATTCTATGTGATGAGGTGGATCTTATTATGGTTTTAATTTGCATTTCTTTAATGGCTAATGATGTTGAGCATTTTTTCATGTGCTTACTAGCCATTTGTGTATCTTTTCTGGAGAAATGCATATTCAAGTCTTTGCCCACTTTTTAAATTGGGCTGTCTGTTTTGTTGTTGAGTTGTAGGATTTATTTTTGAATTCTGGATATTAATTCTTTAGCAGATATGTGGTTTCCAAATATCTTGTCCCATTCTGTAGGTTTTCTTTCCACTTTGATAATAATCTAAGGTGCACAAAACAAAATTTTCTAATTTTGATCAAATCCAATTTATCTGTTTTTTATTTTGTTCATGCTTCAGCTGATGTATAAAGTCTAGGAATCCCTTGCCTAATACGAGGTCCTGAAGATGTTCCCAATGCTTTCTTCCAGGAGTTTTATAGTTTAAATTTCTGTTTTTGAACCATTAGGAGTTAATTTTATGTATGTTATGAAGAAGGGTTCCACTTTCATTCTTTTGCATGTGGATATTCAGCTTTTGACATTCCATTTTTTTAAGAAATCTGCTTTGAACTTCTAAAATTACAGAACTGTACAGAAACAAAAATGTATTGTTAAGCCATGGAGTTTGTGGTAATTTGTTATAGCAATGTATTAGCAATGTAATACACTAGGTGACCTTGGTCAAACAAATTAATTAAAATTTTCACCGCTTGTCCATATTCATGAAAATTTTATATAGTATGGGAAATATTTATCCTTTGAAAATTTGAAAAGTTAACGCACAGAGTTGTCTGAACTAATAACCATTTTTGAAGTTAAATGTTTAAAATATCTATTCTATTTTTTCATTGGCTATTACTCAGCATTCCCCCTTAGTTTTGTATCAATTTTGGTGATTTATATTATCATAGACCCTTTATCATTTCTCAGGTATTTTGGCTTTAATACTGAAAGTTATTCATATTTTTAAAATGTTTTCTCTTTAAGAATATAGCCTTTGGAATTCCTACTTTTATTTTTTATTTGTACAGTTAATTTTTTCCTTTGAATAGTCCAACCAGTGCTTAATCTATTTCACTGTTTTATCATATTATTTTGTTATACTGTGTTTTTCCCTTTTGCCCAAAGAATGAGAATTGAATATTATACTTTTTCTGCTCTCTCATTTCTTTTACTATTAACTTTTTACACTTATTAATTTTGTACTACTATCTTTATGTTTATTTTGCTGTATCTCCTGTCTTAATTTATATTTTCACATAGCAAATTTTCTTTTTAAAAAGTCTGTCTCATGGAGGTGGTAGTTATTTTAATTAGTTCAGTTTCTGTGTCACAATGACATGGTCTGTCCTTGAACAAAGCCCTGCCATAGATGGGTATAAGATTCCCAACGAGAAGAGTATGGATTCCCTCTGCTCATTGCCTGGCCCTCCTTGTCTATTTCTCTTTGTTTTATTTCTATTCCTTGATCTCTTCAGGTTTTAGCTTCCAGAAAACCCAGTCATGTCATGTGTCATTTTTCTCTCATATCACTGTTCTCCCTTCTCTGAGATTAATCAGACAGGTTACCATCACAAAGAATTCATTTTTGAGCTGTGCTTATCTGAAGCTGAGACACCTAAAGAGCATCTCTTCTTTCCAGAAGAGTGGCTAAGATGACAATGTTCTCTCTCTCAATGAAGGAGCTTATTAATATATGTAAGATTCACAGCCAGGCCTGGGGTAGCTTTTTAAAATTAGTTTGCCAGTTTTATATAATTGACCATTGCTTAACGTTTTCTCCTCTGAACAATTGACCATATGCCAAAAACAACTACCACAACCACAAAAAATAGTCTCCATGGCTTTTGGGAGATTCATAATAGGTTTCTCTTTAACGTGATCACAAAAGAGATCTGTTGGTCTCTCTTTTCTCTTTCTCCTCTTGCCTGTCTAGCTTTCTCTCTCCTACACTTTTTGATAGACAGGAATATAACTGTCTAAGGATATATCAGAACTGGAAAAAAGAAAGAAAACCCCTTAGGCTCTAAGAACAGTCATTCACACATCTCTGTGTAAACTTCTTTGCACTGTTATCTAGCCTCAATTCCAGGCTAACTGAATTTGAATGCAATTTATGATTCAAGTCCAGATCCTGATTGCATTTAGTTTGCTGATGACAGAATCAATTCATTTCAGCCAGGAAAAATGATGCATTGCCTGTCAGGCTCTCTGGTGTCAGGGACATCAGGGTTTCCCACAGCCATCTCTCTGCATTCTGGAGTCGTCTGCCTTTCACTCCTGACATTTCATAATGAATAGCATTAAACATCAACTTACCTGCTTGAAGGTCAGGGGCAGTATATTCTGATCTATCATCCAGAGAGAGCCAAGCAGATGACTCCATTAACAATAAAAGTGATTCTTTCTGAAGAAAATTTGACAAACAAGGTAGGGTTTGTAGTTTATAGTAAAACAGGTTTTTGACACATTGCTGATTATTGCATATTGTGCTGCTACTACAATGAAAACGACTTACCTGGGGGAGGTGTGTGACATCACAGCTATTATGTGTCTGTAGCCATCCCAAACATCAACTATTTTTAGAAGCTTTGTTTCTAATGAGCCACCACTCATCCAATTCTCACATCATTTATCATCCCTACACATTACTAATTTGAAAACCAACCTTCTTTCAGCCCTTTTAAGTTGCAAGATGAATGTAAACCAACAAAATGTGACACCATACATAGACATAAAACAGTTAAGAACATGCTATTTTACCTCTAAGCAAGGCAAAATTGCCACATCCTCAGGTGATCAATGAGAATGATCCCTGATGGCAAACATGTGGGGAAATGCTGCCATTCAAATGACAGATGTTTTCTTTTCTCCATATGCACAGAGTTCTACTTGCACCTTCTCTGGCAATTATGAGCCACAGGCCCATCATTAGCTGCCTGACTGCCAGTTAAAGACCTGTCCCATGGGTCCATCCCCAGATATCAGGGACGACTCTCTGAGGCTTAGAGACAACCTCAAAGAAAGTCAGATACAGAGACCAATATCTGGCATTTCTGATGCTCAGTGAAGACTTACATGGATTGGTTTCTCAAAGATGACCTGAGCCACTGGGTGGTCCTAGTATATAGGGAGTGTGCTGAATTGTGTTTTTTATCTCAATACCCCACAATGCCCAGCAAGTGGTGAGGCATCTTCCTCTTTTAGGGATAAGAAAACTAAGACTTAATGGCTTAAGTCTCAGATTGGCTTCTTAGGATAAGTTGCTGGGTTGTGAAGGAACAAAGCCTTGTTGTCCTTCTCCTCCACGCTATCAGGAAAGCTTTAATTCTGGGTTTGAATGCAAACAGACTAACTCCAAAGCCCAAGCTTTTAGCCCCTGGATGAATTATACCTTCTCCCACAGTTCCCTAAATTAAGAGGCAGGGACCAGCTTAGTTAAGATTTGGGTTCAGTTAGGGTTGGGATCAGGGATAGAAGCCCCAATGCAACAAGATATAACTTTGTTCCACTCTCACATCAAAGTCTGGTGGCCCAAGTTGGATATGGTACTCCAAGTTGTCAGTGACCAAGGCTTCTCCTCTCCTGTTTCTCCACCACAACGTGGCCTGAATCTCATGTCTGCAATGGTCCTTCCACTATCCAGGCAGCAGGATGGATGGAAGAGCAACACAATAGAAGAATGACAAAAAGAACATACTCTGTGTCTTTGGGATGACCCTTGAATGCCACCATGATCTCATATCCTATTGACCAGAACGTTGTCAGATGGCCACTCCTAACTGCAAGGAAATCTAGGAGATGCAGTCTTCACTCTTGGTGCCCATGTGCAAGCAAAAAAGTTTTTTTGCGAGAAAAAAATAGAGAATGAATACTGAAGGGGCAATGAACAGGCTACATTGATGTCCAAGGAGGGTGGTTCTGCACTTGCAAAGGATGGTAGAATGTTTTCTGCGGAGCTCAGCAGTTCTCTAGAAGATTTCATTCTCCCATGAAGGGACTGTGACTATATCTTTACTCATATGTACATTTTTAAAATTGTTCCCTAGTCTGTGCAGTGTATAACAGCCACTCACTTCTGTGTATTAGGTAAAAGACAGGAAGAGGTAGGTGGGAAGTTTGTGGGCTGTTGACCGAAATGGCTGGGAGATGTTGTTTTTTGATGATATAGGGGTTCAGTTTGATCAGAGGGCTTGTATCCAATGGAAGATGAGGTCCGGCATTTTTATTTATCTTCTAGAGATAGAAGGAAAGTCTTAGGGCATGATCAAAATATTCTCACCAGTCACACATTTGGGGACAATGCTCTCCACTTCTCAGTCTTCCCCACTCTCCAAGGACAGTAAACCAAAAGGGAGTCCTTGTGGACTATTGTATAAGAAGCCCATTTGGATATTGAAAGGAAATGTTTCTATTGGAAGACACATCCCCTGGCTTTAAACACAGCATCAGGGAGGACAACCCATCCTTTCTCAGTTTTCTCCATGGCCATTCCATTAGACAAGCCCAATTGCCATAAGCTACAGCCACCCATCTCAGATTCTGCTCCCAGGGACATATGTACCCTAGGAGGTATTTATTAGGTATTCTAGTAGAGAAAATATGAAGCTTTCCATCACCTTCTTAAGCATTCACATTCCTTGGTAGTGAAGTATCTGTTTAGCTAAGATCAGAATACTGCACCTCTCGGAACAAGTTGGGCCACTCTCTTGATGTATGGAGGCTCCATAAGTTTACCACTATGGGATTTATTTAGAGCAGGAACTGGCTTACAGAGAATCTTGGTTTTTCTCCCTCCCAATGAAACAATTACATAAGCACTCAGATATCATCATTATGTGGTTGGCAGTTGATTTCCGTGGTTTCAGTAAAACCACAGGCAATGGATTTCTAAGAGTTTCATACATTTAGGAGTAGTAGAAGAAATCACACAGAGAAGACCAGAAATCTTATTAGCTTATTCAACTTCTTATATGTATGAAATGCCCCTGGCTTTGCTAATGTAAGAACGGGAAGATTACTCCTTCTCTCTTGAAGATAAAGTTTATTCCAACATGTCTTCGGCTTCACTCTCTTTTCACCATTTTGAGTAACTTGGAAAGGCTTTCTGAGCATCCAATGACACCCAAAAGGCACAAACTTCAAAAATAAGACACAGAGCAAGGGAAGGTCTACATTTCTGAGAGACCTCCATAGTAGTAACTGTGCAGAGTTTGCTTCTGATGGAATAGGATGACAACCACTGGAGTTCCAGTCCTGAAACTACCCAAGTCCCATTAAAAGAAAGGCAATCACAGTGACTAGGAGGTGGGTAGGGATATCTGAAACTTGGATTCTGAACATTTTATCATCTATTGTCCCACAACATCTCCATGCCATGTTACAAGTAGTGATGGATTTACACAGTGGAACAACCAAGCAAAGATGCATTTATATGTTCTGTTTAACCTTCCAGATCCCAGAGAGAAATGCTTCTGATAGCCAGCAGCAGGGCTGGGCATGGAGCCAGCAGATCTACCATCCTTGCCCTCTTTCAGTCTGAGCCCACACCTGATCCACAGCCCTCTACACCTTTCTGTCCCAAAGTTGAAGATGGCTGGTCAGGAACAAGCAACCCTAGAGCCTCTGCCCCTGTGTGGTGAGGAGAGCTTGATCACATGCTCATCTGAGGGTATTTCAACTGGCTTCAAGGTGGGCCAGCACAGCTCAGAATGCCTCAGCTCTGGGGGCACATAGGCTCCTATAGGACTCCCGCCATGCCTGACAGAAGCCCCTTTCATTCTGGAATGTAGACTCTGAGCCCCAAATGAGAAGACATTTTTTCTAAGCCTAAAAGAAATTTGGAGAATTTACTTTTCTTTGGAAATTTACTTTCTTGCTGTGGTCTGTGGCAACCAATTAGGGAAAAGACAAACATTCACTTGGTTAAAATGATTACTAATTTCATGAGATATTGTTCTGCAGAGTCCATTCTGAAAATCTAGTTGTTGGGTACCACCATCAAACCTTGATTACTGATAATCCAGTTAAGCTCTTTCCTCCCATATTTTTTCTTTCTTTCTTTTTTTGTATGCTGTATGGTGGGGGTCACATTTCATTCTTTTCCATGTGAGTATCCCGTTATCACAGCACCATTTGTTGAATTTTTCTTTGTTTGAATTTTATTTGTTTGCTCATTTGTTTTGAGAAGTGCATGGGCCGGAATTGAACCTGGGTGTCCTGCATGATGGGTGAGAATTCTATCACTGAACAACCCTTGCACCCCTTTCCTCCTATATTCTATGCTTAGTACAAACCAACCCCTTCTCTCAGCCACCTGAATGGCTCTCTGAGGTCACTCAAGTTAGGCAGGGAATTGAGGTAGCTTTGTCGTGAGAAGCAGTGTGCCTTTCATCATTGCTGTGGCTTTGTATGAGTATCCTAAGAACCTTTCCTAGAGCAAGGACAGAGGGTTGGGAGACTGCATATGGGACTAAGATGAGCAGACACTGCACCTCAAATGAGGAGATCTGAGGAAGCTTGCTGAAGAGCTACAGAGTAAGGTTTCTATGGGTTTGTGACTCCAGAGACATAATACCTACTTCATGGGCGGCTGCCGTGGCTCAGCAGGCAGAGCTCCGACCTGCCGTGCTGGAGGTCTGGAGTTCGATCCCTGGTGCCTCCTGCCCATATGCAAATTAAAAAAAAAAATCTACTTCATGAGCAGGTCTCTTAAATCCTGACATGTACCCCTCGGTTTTGTAACAATACATTTTAGACAAGCAGGGGATTCTAATATAGGCACTTTACACTCAATTTCTTGTTCTCTAAATAGGGTACAGGTCTTTCTGACAAGATAGATTTAGAGGAAGAGAAGTAATGATTCTGGACCCCCCAAGATACTGAAGGTACAGTATGTTTCTCTTCCACAAAATCTGCCTGCCTGAGCTATTAATGAAAATGTTGAGAGATTTTATGCCAGTTTCTGAAATTGCTCAAGAGCACGGTTAGACCTGGGAAAGCAGACAAATAGTTCTTCGAATGGAATCCTGGATTCCGCCCTCCAGCAGAAGAGTCTGCTTTCTCCAGACTCTGGGCCTCCCCAAGGGCTGACCAGCTGCTCCATCAGGGTCCTGGTATGTGATCTGCTCAGAACCCAGCTCACCTCCTGAGCACACCCTGCGCTGCTCCCACCCTCCCCTCTGAATAGCAGAACTGTATTGCAAAGCACACACAAACTCAGGTAACATGTCTCTCTTCTGCCTCTATCTTGGACCCACCCTATTATTGGGTTGCTTCAACCCACCCTGGGTCAGACATCACAAGCCAATTTGAGCTCTTAAAAATGAGTTTCTTGGTGAGTCCTAAGCTATCCATCCTTCCCCTGGACTCATCCCCTTAGTGTCCACCTCCTGGTTTTATCACAGGTCAGAGTAAAAGCAATAGTACGATGGTCTCTTTGATGGACTCTTTATTGCATGTGTTTTCTTTGCTTTCTTCCCAGAGCTATTTTGGGCCATTGGAATGGAGACAGATGTTGGGAAGCAAAAGTGGGACTCAAAAATGCAAGCATCACTGCTTTGCACTATAATGACATGGATAATCATCACACGTCCTTGCAACAACCAGCAAGGTCAGTGCCATCATGTTCTTCCTTATGTTGCATCCTGTGACGTGGTGCCCTAGCATTTCCCCTAAATCTTGGCAGTTTCATAACTCACCTACCCATTGAAGCCATGCCCAGGCTTGCAGGAATTCTGGGGTGAATACAGCTTAGATTCTGGCCAAGATCCTTTATGCACAAGGCTGGACTCACATGTTTACCCAACAGAATGTGGTCAGAAAGCACCTGGAAGTACTTCACTGTACTTCCAGTGCTTAGCATGGACTTTTGGTGGAAATGGATGGCGATAAGAAAGACAATCTGGAATATCAGCAGGTGTGATCCATGAAGCCCCATTTATGCTAAGTAATGAACCCCACTTCCAACCCATTAATAGAGAGGTCCCTTTGACCAATTAGAACCCATCTCTAAGAAACCCCTATTTCTGTGACAGCTCCTCTCCTTTTGAAGGTGGCATCTTAACAAATCCTGTAGACAGGTGGGAAATGATAAGCCTATAGGACTGAGTAGTTGATTTTCAGTCCCAGTCTTTATTTTCTCTGACTAATGAACCCACTGCCCCTGTTCTCACAGAGAAGCTCCAATTGTTATTTAATAGTATACTGTAAAACATTCTGCAAACATGCACTGCCAAATAATCTGAGAAAAGTCAATATTTGTTCTCAGTGCATTTTCCCTCTGCATAAAATGAATAATTGTAATTTTAAAAACTCACATCTTTGTTAGAGGGAGAATCATAGAAGGCAGACTTGCTGATTTTAGACAACAAGCTAGTAGTAGACTAGTAGTACCTTCTGAATTGTGAATCACTTAAATATAGAGAGGCATTTCTTTTCCTTCGATATGTCTGGATACCACAGAACACACAAATGGGAAACCACAAAGTCCACTGATATAACAACAACAAAGGACTGCTGAAACCAGAAAGGGTATCTATTAGTCAGAAAAAATGGATTCCAAGGAAGCTCTGATTTGGAAGTTTGTTTAGCTCATCAGTTGTGGTGATGCAGATGGGAGGTTGGTTGATCCAACCCCTTAAATCCAGGAGTAAAAGTGGAAGATGCTGAGAACCAAGACCAGAGAAATTATGAGAAATCGAAGAAGATTGTGGACCAAAAGACCATAAAAACCAAGTGGAACAGATAAAGAAGGAGGTGAGGGAATCTTGCATCATTCTAAATATTTAAGGCATCAGGGAGTCCCTGGGCCCCATGAATAATCACATTAAACTCCTTGTCCTCCCTCCCAGGGACTCTGGAACTTGTTGGCTTGTCCTGACCCCTGTCCATGGACAGAGACACTCTTCCTTTGGGCTTGTGAGTGTAAAAACTCTTAGTGACTTTGGCACCTCTTTTTATCTGGCTGGGGGAACCTTAAACTTTCTGCTAGGCTCCCTGGGTCTAATGAAAATAAATTACAATAAAGACAGGACAATAGATCAGCAAAGAATGGATTTCCCTAGGGCTGTGAAATCCTGTTGACAGCCATGAGCTCAAGGGCTGAATTAAGTCATAATATATTAACCTGCAGCTTCTGGTGAAATTGCTCTTCCAAGTCTTCCAGGAGCCCAGCTCAGGTCTGGGAAAGGCTACAATGCTGTGATCAAGGCAAGAAGACCATTTTAGCATTCAAAATATGGCTTCTTCACTTTACAATGAACAGGGGTTGTATTTGGAGTGAAATGTAAATGAGAATATGTAAAGCACTTTCAGAAGGCAAAGAGTGTAGGAGAAAAGCAAAAACAAAAAGTCAGAGCAAAAGAATAGGGGAGTTTAGTTAAAAGCAGAAAGCAACAGGCTAAAGTAGAGCTTGGTGATGGCTTTTCCCTTTTAAGCTTTGATTGTAGCATCTTGTCTGGATAGGAAACCATTCAGCAGGTACTTGATGGGGATTGTGATATTCAAGGCCACATGACAGGTGCTGGCATTGGAACTGTCCTCAGGGAACTCACAGTCTTATCAGGGAGAAATAAGAGGACATTGATTAATAAAAACACAGTGCTCATGTAGCCTGGGGAGCCAGTTCAGCTAGGCCTTGAAGTAGAAGCAGATTTTTGACAGACAGTAGAGGTGCAGCGCAGTAAGACAAGAGTAGCGTGAGCGTAGCACACTCACACAGGGGAGCCATCCTTTCTCTCCTTCTTGGCCAGTAAAATAATGCCTATTTTCCCAGAAGCTCTGTAGTGTTGACTTCTCTGTGCCTGTGTATGAGCACTTCTGGTGAAATGAGGAAGCACTTCCATAGCTGATATGGTGAAAGTCTGACCACCATAGGACCCATTTATCTCCCCTGCACAAGGTCAGTGGATTAAAAGTCCCTACCACTCATAGCAGCTTCTGCCTGCATGTGAGTATGGGGCAGTCCAAGTCATCCATGCCGCAACTGGTTGTCTTTTTTGACACTCAAAGCAGGTGACTCTTGTCAGAATTTAGAGGCAGAGGGGAGCATTATGTAGTATAGAACCATGAGAAAGGGTGTCCAACCTGCAGTGCCAACAGGAAGGGTGGGAAGACAGATGAGAGGCACAAGATCCTAGAAAGCGTAGGAAAGTAAGGATTGTGAATGTCCCAGTATGGTCCCACCTTTCGAGGAAATGTGAAGCTTTTCCAGTGAGGGATTGCGATGGTTAATTTCAAGTATCAACTTGTCTAGGTTAGGGTGTCCACTTTTTTGGTCAAGTAAACCCTGGCCTGATTGTTACTGTGAGGGTATTTCATAGATGGATTAGCATCTATAATCAGCTGCTTGCCTGTATGGCTGAATGCATCTACAATCAACAAAGGAGCTTGCCCTCACCAGTGAGGGGAGTCTCAACCAATCAGCTGAAGGACAGGAAGTCAGAACTGAGATTTTCAAGTCAGAAAAAAGAATTCTTTCCTCTACTTCAGCCAGCCAGCTTCTCCTGGGGAATTCAACCTCACCTTCACTAGAGTCTCCAATGTGTAGTCTGCTCAATAGAATTGTACTTGCTGATCCCCAGGGTTGCCTGAGCCAATTCCTATAATAAATACATTAATATTTTTATATATCCTGTTGGCTCTGTTTCTCTGGAGAGCCCTGACTGACACCAAGGTGTTGGGATGAATTTAATTATTTCAGAGGCACAAAACTCATGGTAGTGTATGAGATACTTCCAGAAACAGGGAACTCAACTTACCTGAGATCAGGAAAGGCCTAGAAAGATGATGGCACTGGGTGTGGAACCTGAAGATGAATGAGTTATAGGGTCTGTATTTGTTTCAATTTATTGGCTCACGGTTTTGAGGCTAGGAGAAGTTCAAAATTGAGACATCAGGAATACAACGCTTTGTCTTCAAAGATTTTGGTATTCAGGGCTGGGACTGGTTTCCCATTATCCTTGCAGCTTCTTGGTTTTCCATTACATGGTTATATCCTATTCCTTCTCCTCTGGGTTCTGTTGACTTTCACCTTCTTGCTTCTCCGATGGCTTTCTCTCTATATCTGAATTTTCTGATACTTATAAAGCCCAATCTAATTCAGTTGGATTACACCTTGACTGAAGTCACATCTTCAAGAGGTCCTATTTACAATGGGTTCACACCCACCCAGAATGGATTAAACTTAAGAAACATGTTTTACTGGGGTACATAATTCAATTCTCACCAGAGTCAAAGAGAATCCAACAACAAAGCAGGTTTATGTTTTTATAAGTTTAAAGACTAACAGTGGAGAAATACCTGTATGTTCAAAGTCTAATAAAAGGAGTGATTTTTCCAATTTAACTGAGTTCATGTCAGGTTTCAGTTTAACGTCTTTCAATGGACATCCATGTCAATCAGAAAAATGTCTAAATATCTTATGTGTTTTATAATGCTTCCCATCAACTTGTCCTCCTCTACCCATTAACTTATTTCTCTCTCTTTCACTCATAGCTTCAGTCACATTGGATGTCTGAAGGCTGTTCTAGCTGTCACACTAAGTTCGTTGCTGTATCTGACATTTGCATTTGTCTTCCATTTTGCTAAAGTATCCTCACTTTAGATTTTTCCATGGCTCATTCTTGCTCAACATTCTCAGGGAAGCTTGGATACTGTTTTCTCAGTTGACATCTAACCTGACCACCCTATTCATTGCTTTTTCCCACTTCTGTCTCACTTCACCCTCTTTTATTTTCTTCATACTTAGGCATTATATGAAACAATCCTATTTGTTCCTTTGCTTACATGTTTATTTTCTGTAAGGTTTCCACTAGGTCAATACTTCTCAAACTTGATCATGCTAAAGAATCACTTGGAAAATGAAACAGATTCCTAGGCCCATGCCAGGGTTTCTGATCCAGTAGGTCTGGGATGGGGACATAAAATTTGCATTTTTAATAAGCTCCCATATGATACTGATACTGCAGGTCTGAGAACCACACTTTAAGTAGCAAGACCTAGAATGTAAACTTCACTGGAGTGACCAGGTGACAGTCTGGGGGCAGTTCCTGCTGCAGGTGGCATGGAGAAAAGTAGAAACCTGGGAACAGCATATACATACAGGCTTGTTGCTGTGTGCTTCCTGACAATACATCTTCTGAATTTCTGTCAACTCCTATCCAGCCCCCACTGAATTGAGGGCTTATAAATTATTATTTTGTGTGTGTATGAAATACCTGGGGAAAGGAGGGAAAAAATTGACAGGCTCTGAGCTGGTCAGATTGACTAAGGCTGGTGGTCATGTCAACTCAGAGCTGGAGTTGACAAGTGGGTGGGCTAAAGCCAGTGATCCCTGACCTTACAGGAGCAGACATGTTGGATTACGCCAAGAAAGAGTGCACAAGATGAGAATGTAACAGACAATCAATGACACATCAAAAATGAGGGGCCATATGGCCCCTCATAGAGAAACAGGCATGACTGCTGATGTCTTTCCAGTTCCTGTGAGGTACACCAGCATTTTCTATTCTACACCAGCCTTATAATTCTTATCAACAAATCCTGTGGTAGACTGGTGGGGAAATGGCCCCAAATCTCCACCCAATCCCAGATCCAAGCCCAGTACAATGAGACTTTTTCCCAAAGAGAGGTGGGATCTGTGTCCCAAGCCCTCTGAACTGGGCTGGCCTGTGATTCCATCGGGACAAAAGAATGTGGCAAAAGCAATGCTTGCATGGTCTTGCCATGTGGCTCCTGGATCCGCACTCTGCCATGACAGGAAGCTGAGGCTGGCCTGCCAGAGAATGAGACACCATGTAAAACAGAGTCAAGTCAACCCAGTGGGCCCAGCTAAGATTAACAGAGTGAGCCCAGCCTGGAATGGCAGACTGCCCACAATCTCATTCGTGGGTGGCTCCTCTTACTACCACTTCAAGTTGTTGAGGTCTAAGGTGATTTGTTCCATTACAGTAGCAAGAAGGGCAGTTAATATTTGAACCAGCTTGAATAACTTCTGGTTTTGATTTCTAAATTGTCCTTGATGAAGACCTGGTCTAATTCCTATATTTCATTCACAAGAGCTGCTTGATTGAATGTGGGTGAATGGGATTTCTATTGTCATGTCCCCGTGTGGTTACAGCTGTTATTAGTGTGCCCCCGAATCCTTTAAATTGAGCCACATCACCCTCTGGGAAACAAAGGTGGAAACAATTGCTTCCCTTGGATGGTAGTTTTTACCTATGTACCCCAGAAAAACATGTTTTTAAACTTCATCCATTCCTGTGGTTGAGAACCCACTGTAAAACGGACTTATTGATGAGGTTTCTTCAGTTAAGGAGTGACCCAACTCAATCAGGATGGGTCCTACTCCTATTACTGGGGTCCTTTATAAGCAGAATGAAATTCAGACAGATAGAAAGCCACAGGAAGCAAGAAGCTAAAGGTCAACATAACACAGAAGAGAAAGGGGAGGCTGCCAAATGCATTGGCATGTGTCAAAGAAACCTAGGACCAAGGATCACTGGCAGCCAGCCCTAGAGCACCAGTCTTTTGGAAGAAAGTATCACTCTAATGATGCTTTGTTTTGTACATCTCTTAACTTCAAATCCATGAGCTAATAAATTTCCATTGTTTAAGCCAACCCATTGCATGATATTTGCTCAAGCAGCCAAGGACACTAAAATACAAAGCCGCTAATCCCTCTGTTGTGATGTTTCCACTTTCACCACAAGCAAAAGCCCCAATATGTTGAATCATTGCCACCACTCTCCTGAATAATGTGCTGTTCTGTTCGCTTCTATTCCTGTGGGCAGGTCAAGATGACCACAGCAAGCCACGTTTCCCAGACAATTCTTACCAGTTTTTGAGAAAAATCGAATGCTCAGTCAGAGCAATTTAGTTTCCTGTTTCCTGGCAATTCTTCCTACCCAGCACTTGAAGGTTTTGCTTGAATGACAAGAGATAGCCTAGCTCCTCTCAAGGGAAACACCCTCATCCCTTTGATTCTTCTGAGAAGGCCTGAAGGACCAGGCAGGACAATGTCAGGCAGAGTGACCCCAGGCTTAGACACTTAATCTATCTAAGCCCCATTCACCCAGCAGGTAATATGGGTAGAAATAAATTTTAAAAACACTTGCAGAATCACCTACAACAGTATAAGACCTAAAGCAAAAAGCACTCAACAAATGTTGGAACCTGAATCCCTTCCTGAAGCAAGAGTAATAAAGGTTAAGATGAAGGGAAGTGTTAAAGAGTCAACCTCAGATTCTGAGAGGCAACTTGGGGCCTGGGTTTGGAGATGGGTCACACTCACTGTATTAGCTAAAGTGGCATGATAGGTGTGTGTGTGTGTGTGTGTGCCGGCGCATGTGTGTGAACATGCTTGTGTGTGGAGGGTGGGCAAAGAGAGAAAAAAGGAAAAGGAGCAGTCTTGTCTCTGGATCTCCTAGGAAGCAGAGGAGATAGTTTATTTTTCAATTTGACCCCAAGGGCAGAGGTGTAGCACAGGGAGAGTGCAACAGGAAGGATGGAAACCCACTTTGTCGGCCACCCCCCTCCTAGACTATTGGAGCACCACCCCAGCATGATTTTCTGGGGAGCTGTAAGCAATGAGTCTCATAACCATCCATGAAGGAAAGAAAGAGAATGTGTTTGTCCATTGCTCCCATCCCCATTTCCAAGGGAGCACTGGACGAAAATATCTCTGTCTTCCAAGTTGTACATGCTTCTGCTTTGTCACCACTTGGACAGGTGACAGGTACTCAACAAAATGTACCTTGCCCCCAAGCCAAAAGCAGGAAGCCAGCTCAAGTGAGAAATGAAAAGCTGTGGTTGGTTTCCGTGCCCTAAAGCAATAGAGGAGGATAGAGATGAAATTGGAAGGAAGGACATCAACTGAAATGTTTTTCTCCCACAAGATTAAATATAAGTATCCTAGAACAGATGAACAGTCAGTAAATCTGGTGATGTTCAGTTTGCAATTCTCCCAGATCACAATTCTCCCAGATCATGGTTTTGGTGATGTTTTAGAAACCAGGAATTTCCCCCTTGTATTTGATTGGTAGCTAATGCCCCAAGAAGCTCTTGTGTCACTGTACAATGGAGGTACACAGCAGGCTAACGGACAAGGATCCCAAGGACAGAATCCAGCTCCATTCCTGGGAAGGATGGGAGGAACAGCAAGCCAGCTTAATGGACTGCCTGGGGCAAAAGCATGCTCTGGATCCATATCATGTGCTCCCCATGCTCACCTGGCCCCATCTGCCCCAGGCTGCTTGTTCAAAGGAGAACCCAGACTATGGCCTCTTTGGCTCCCTCTTCTAGCAGCAACCAATGCAAGCTCTTGGAGTGAACATAGTGTTCTAGCCTACATCATGCCCATGGCATAGGGACCATAAGAGCCACCAAGCCCTTGCACAATCCAACCAGGCTGGAGGCTCTGGCTCCTTCTACCACTTGAGTACCCAGATGAGTCCTTGGAGCAGGCTCTGCTTTCCCAACAACTATGGCAGTGGCTGCTGATGCATTTTAGGAGTGTGGGGGTAGATAAGGACCCTACCAACTGCAGACTTTTGGCCAGTGAGAGCAGTGGGCAGGAGAGAGCAGGCTTTCTTCTGAACATGCTAGACCAACTAGAAATCACCTGTGTTTCTGTAAAATGGTTGCCAGCTCAGTATCACATCCTTTTGGCCAGCTCCCCTAGATGTGTGAGTGACCCCGCAGGTCAGGGATCCCCAGTCTAGCTCACTCAATCTCATGGGCCACAGACTCAGGACTGATGACTGCCTTGTGTGGGGTGGTTCATTCCATGGCCTTATTTTGGTAATTGACATTGACACGTGAGTGCCACTCCATGGGGCTGGTTGGATGTTAAATTCAATTGGATCACAGATGACAGTGCTTCTTCAATTCAATTATGCATTTGAAATGGAGATTTCTGGGCCCTACCCAAGAGATTCCAAGTCAGTAGGCTTGGATTTGGGAATTAAGAATTTGCATTTCTAATAGGCTTTCAGGAGTTAGTGACACTACCAGTTTTTGCACGACACCATGATTATCACTCACCAGCACTAATACAGCTTTAAAAACTTATTAGGACCATAAAAAGGAGGGGTGAGTCTAGTGTACCCAGACCAGGAGCTCACCTCCAAGGCAAGGCACTCCCATTCTAGAGTCTGCTTCTGGAAGTGAAGTTTATATTGGAAAAGGTCTCTAGGAGACCATTCTAGAAGGTCTCATGCATGCCCAAACTGCCCTCAGATCTAGAAGCCCCAAGCTACATTGATATTCTTCCTGCTGCTACAGGCTACTAACTCTCAGGAAGAACCCAGAGGCCCCTGGAATGTCCCTGACCCTCTGGGCTGAAATTCTCAGGATCACTGATAGAAGCAGCAAGAGGCAGATGCCCAGCCTGGGATAGTCCACTCTAGACACACTTGCTTGTGACTTGGGCTCATGGGTAGCACCTCTGAGCCTCCGCCCCCTTCTCCATGATTTCATTGCAGTCCTGCAGTGGGTGCTAAGAGGGAACTCTTGTGAAGCCTTTGGGGTGGTCCCAGCAGAACTAGAACTTGTTCCACTTGTCCTCCAACTGGGAGTGGTAATGGGAATGCCAGAGCCAAGCAGAATGGGAGTCAGTCTGAACCAACCCCTGGGATGTGTCTCTGCAGTGGAAGAGAGCAAGCAGGAGAGAGGCCAGATTGGGGAGGAAGTGCAGCATCTTTGAACCCTCAGGGATTGCTATTACTGAGTCTGTACCCTCAGGATACCCATGAAAATAAGGAAGTGTGAAACAGTTTGCCCAGGGCCACTAAGAGAGCCTTTGCACAGAGCAGGAAAGAGTCCTCTGTCTTTATTGTTCTGACTTTGCTTCCCCAGATACTGGCAGTCTTTTCTGTCTGTTCTTCTGCCTTCACTCATCCTCTGAGCAAACCAATGTGATGAGGGACTGTGAGATGCGCTGGCTTCTGAAACATCACGCCCTTTCTGGGGAGATGCCCTGCTGAGCTAAAGGTGATCTCTGCTGGGGCTGGCTGCTGACATGGTATTGCTGTTCGAAAGACAGAAGTGAGGTACTTTTTCTTTCAGTTCTGGCGTGTTTTTTTTCATTTGTTCAGTTGTTTTTTGGGGGGGGGGGTGTGGGGGCTTGTTTTTGTTTTTTCTTAATAATGTAAAGCAGCAGTATTAAGAGCCTGTGAAGCTCCAAGAGGTTGATGGAAGGAACCAGTGCCAATATGAAGAACAGGTCCAAATTCAATTTTCTTAGATGAATTCAAATATTTTATGAGAGTCAGGGGCTGCCAGTATCCCATCCCGTAATGTGAGGGAGAGCTGTGAATTTTCTCTGAAAAGAGACAGCCTTCAGTTCACATCCAAGGCTGTGACATGAGTAATTGGGCATCATACGTCTCCATCGACACCAATGATATTGCCCTCAGTGGCTGGAATACTTGGAATCCTGACATAAAGGGAAAACACATTTGTTCTCTAATGAGAAATAGGTACGTCAAGCTATAAATCTTCTAGGTGGAGACTTTGGGCAAGTTGTAATTGCTTGTCAGTGAGTCCCCAGGGCAGGTCCCATGTCCTCTTGCCCTGTACTCCTGGTCCCCAGGAAGGCACAGGAAAGAGGCTGTGGAGGCTGCCGCTGGACCACCACCTTAGCCAGCAACTGTACAGTCCTTGACCTTGACATCTGGTCGCAGAGTTACTAGGAGCTTCCAGAGGGGTGTGCATGGATGGAGAACGCATCACTGAGTGATTTTCAGGGTTTCCAGAAGTGAACGGCCTGCAAGTATGTCAGAAAGGAAGGGGAAGAGCAACTGATACTAAAGACCAGTCAAAGCTCTTATTAATTGGCAGGAAAATCTCTGCCCAGGGATTGTCTCTCAGGCTTCTTTTCTGTTGAAAAACCAGAGTACCCAGAATCTATAATTTTGTATTATAGCCAGAATCTAAAATGGGGTGTGCTGCACCTTGCACCCTTAACCTGGCTTTGCAGACCAAGGATAGCACACATATTTTCAAAACACACCATCATTTTCCTGAATCAACTACTCAATTTTTTTAATTGTTAATGTCCAAAGAAGAAACACACTAGGAAATTTCACTAGATACAATGTGGAAGTGTAACAAAAGTGAAATCCTAACGAAAGATCTATTTTGTTCATTTGTGTGCTTATCAATGGCAGTTTTTGTTTTAGAAAGTATTTTGTTGAACATAAGTCCATTTTCTTTTTTGCCAGTGTATGCTTCTGTTGCATGAATTTTCAAATTCTAAGACAAGCCCAGAAAATCATCTGTGTTTAATCAATAAATGAGCTTTTTAAAAAAATGTATAAATACATTTTATTCACAATCCATACAATGAAAATGATGAATTTGGTGTAGATACAAAAACATGACTAATCATAAGCAGTATACTGTACAAATGAAGTAAGATACATAATAATCCTTAACACATGATTTCATTTGTGCAAAGTTTCAAGACAGGAAAAATTAAACACATTGGTTAGTGCCCCCCAAATATACCTTAGAAAATTGCTTCACTATTGGGTTTGGGAAAATTTTAATGAAAGAAATGCACATGAGGCCTCTGGGATGTCATTAATATACCACTTGAGCAGTAGTTAAATATATATATTTAATATTACAATTGTTATTAAATTGAATATATAAGTTTGGTGCGGTCTTCTGTATGCATGTCATATTTTAAAATATGGAAGTCTGAAACTGAGTGGTAAATAAATATAAATATGAAAATTACATTAACAGGATAACTATAGGAACAAAATAATGTAAATTTTAATGCAGAAGGGTTGGTGTGTGTTATGAAAATAAGGAAAGGGAACATAATGTATATTATATTACAAATGCATAAGGAAGAAGAAAAGAATAACATGCAGAAACATGTAAAAATAAGGAAGGTAAGTTGAAAATATATGCTGGATAATATTGTTTAAATTACTCTTTGAGAAGGTAGAAATTATACAACTATGCAATGGGAACTATAGAAGTTCATTCTCAAATGGGGATCAGAGGGCATGAAGAAGGTACAATCATTGGAATATATTCACTTACAATATATGTTATAAAAATATTTCAAAGAAATAACTGAAAGAATTGTGAGTAGAAATAAATGACCACCTTCTATAGAGTTAACGAATCTCAGACAATGATAAACTAAGCTGAAAAACAAAACAGATACATAGATGAAATTAATGATACAACAGTCAGAAGATATACATACATCTTGGTCTTACAACAGATGAAAACAAAAATTTCCACTGTGCCAAAAATGAAGCCACAAGGAAAATCATGAGTTTTCTGAATTGTCCACGGACATACGAAAAAGAAGAGGGGTTCTGCCAGTAAATCAGATACTACAGAAAACAATTTGAAAGAACGTTATCTTAGTCATACCAAAGAAAGTACATAACTAGTCTAGATGCATAGAAGATAAATTAATTCACTGCCTATAGTGGATTTCTTAGGCTGTGCGAGCTTCTCACGCTCATGAAATCCTGTGGATAAGGAGTACAAAGTGGAATCATTCAGGATATAGATAAGTTAACTTTCTTTACTGGCTGCTTTATTGCTAGCTCATAAAAATTCATATCACATGCATTGAAAACCACAAAATAAGGTATCGGAAGTCCCTGTGTGCTGCATTTTTAATGGCGCAGGTGTTCTGCTACTTGCTGGTGCCGGAAATCAAAGCCCACTGGCTGCCTCATGTTCTTCATAATCTTTAAACCTGCATCAATGCATAAAACATTGCCTTATGGAGTATCGTGACTCCTGTGAAGAATTTTTTCTCCCAATTGGCAGAGTTAATCCCAAATTATTTATGCATTTGAGGAAACCAGTGATGAAATACTATTGTTAATGATAACGATTATTTCAGAAGAAAATGAATCATATTATGCTGAATTTTTATTCAGCACTTTGATCACAGAAATTCTCTCATATACAGTGCAGTAATCATATTGTACTTTAATTCTGTAATTTTTAATTCTACCAGATAACTATAGAGCAATTTAAATGCCTGTCCTGTCAGCACTTTGCAAGGAGCTTGTAAACACTAATTGCTTTTAATCACTCGATGTACTGGACATACTTCCCAAGCCGGAGCGCAGCACCTGGAGCCAGCAGTAGTGGGAGTTACACCTGGAGGGAAGTTATACCTATGGGGAAGGCAGCTTTGTGTCCGAGGCTAATCCGGAAGGAATTTATAGACCCCTATCACTTTGAGAGTGAAATACATAATGTGTTTTCCACATAGGTAGCTACATTCCTGAAATATTCCTATCATTCTACGCCTGTTCGCTATGTTTCTTCTGAGGAGAAATTCCAGCTCAGAGGGGAGTATCACAGGAAATAACTCTTCCCCGAGTTACTTTTCCTCTTCTGTGACACGTTTCTCTCCTCACCAGCCTCTCAGTTTCTGTCTTCTACTCCCTGAGAACCTGTTTCTGTGACTTTCTGGGTGGGTGTTTTCATCATTTTGCAATTCTTGTATTCTCTCTAGTAATCCAGAGCATATGTTACACAAAGCCATTCCTCTGTTATCAAAGACCGCCGGGAGCCCAGGGAAGCAGCCTCAGTTCTGGCAGGGAAATACACTTTCGAAAATACATAGGATCACCTTATTTTACAACATTTAAGGCTTCCAGTAAAATGTCTTAACTCCAAAATTAAGGTATACTGGCACATACATAAAATGTACTGACTAAGCAGCTGTGGTAGTGTTAGGGGAATATTTTGTGTCATCTTCTCATTTATTTGCACAGTGATTAGACTGATAAACAATGGGAAGTTCAATTTTAGTTTTAGGCATTCTATTACATCAGATGATTAGATTCTGTTCCCTTTTGTTCATTCACCCAGTGGCCCCTCCCAAATCTAACACAAGTCTGAGGATGATTGTAGGAGCCAAACCATCAGCAATTATCATTCTGCCCTGTGTTTGGGACTCATTATTTATTATATTTGGCAAAGAGTTTTAATATGTGTTATCTAAATGGATCCCAATTAATATTAAGGTACTGCTTCCTTGTTTCAGTTCTGTCTTCTGATAGCTGCAGAGTTTCATAATTTGACTAATGTCTGAATATTCAGCATTCATTTGAGAACAAGGAATGGATCTGAAGCATTTCCTTTCACCATCTCTAATTCTCTAGAGCAAATACCATTTAAGAAATTGACACGTTTTTAGATATATTATGCACACCAATTACCTTGGAGACTTTATTTGCTTAGAGATTGCCCCACAAAAGTGAAACCTAATTGACCCTGTCAGAATAGGGCCTTGGCGAAATGCCTTTGTTCTAAAACTCCCAGTTTCTAATAATTTGCCAGGCTTTAAACTTCATTCACATATTACTTTTTAATAATCCCATCTCTATTGGAAAAGAATCTAATGTGTCCATCTTCTTCCTTCAACATGATTCCCCATTATTTTTAAGATAGATAAAAAGACTTTTGATTGTGCTTGGAGAGATTTAAGCCTGTAGAAAATTAAACTGAAGTCAAGCTATAAAAATGGAGCAATAGTGTTGGTAGTAACAATGTAAACAGGTTGGAATTCCTCAACTTAATACAAAGTAGGACTAGAAAAAGGACCGTTTAAAAGTAAGATGCTTTTCTGTCTCATTTTATAGCCCAAGCCATAGTTTCCTAAGAGTTGTGGTCTTCTGGGGAAGGAAGAGTGGATCATAGACTGCTAAGGCAAGAGCAATCTCCAAACCTACCTTTTCTATCCTACCACCTCCAAACAAGGACTATACACCCTCTCAGACAGCTGTCCTTACAGATGTCTATTAGGGAGATTCAGTTAGATCCCTCAACTTTCCATTTGCACTTTTTTCCATATTAATATTCAGAAGTGCTTCTTTAGACTCAACCTGAGCTCTTTATATCATCAATTCCCAAACTGGTTGTCCAGAGAATACTTAAATGGGGACTCTACCCTACTCCCACCAGGAAACCCCCATGAGAGGATCATCTCCACTGAGAGTTTTTGTTCTGAATATTCAGGACTCAACTGCCTCATGCTATGCTGTCCAGGTCCCATGGGACACGGATACACACACACACACACACACACACACACACACACACACACACACACACACAGAAATAGGAGGTCAAGCAAAGGATCAGAGAAAGTAAACCAAGCAAAAACTTTGTCTCAAATGCCTGAAGCACCCAAGGTCTTCCTAGGGAAAGTACCTCCTCTAGCATGGGTACCAACTCAAATGAATATTCAGAGATAAGCCAAAGATAGGGAGATTCACATGAATGAAAATACCTCAAATCTTAATCGAGGCAACTATAGAGAACAGTTTCAGGATTTGGGACTCCAGTCCATTCTTATTGTAACCCCTAAAGATCTAGAATCCCAGTAGACCAGTCTACTCAAGGAGTTCATTCAAAGAAATGATAATAACTTAAGAAAATACATAGAAACATTTTAAACATTAGTTCAATCTCTTCTAAAATGATCAAAGTGGGGAAAAAACATGCTTAATTCACTGGAAAATTTTAAAATTACCCCAATATTCTATCTTAATCTCTTCTACATCCCCAGAGGCTGCTGCCCTCCTACACCCACTTTTTCCTCTTCTCTATTACTTCAAAACTCCTTCCACACTTGACCTGTCTTTAGAGATCAAAAATCATGCTGGCCTTTACTTTCTGGCCATTTTTATCATGTAAGCATCATAGACATTCTGACTACTTCAGTTTTATCTTCCCTTTGCCTATCACTCAGATTAGGTACAGAAAGGAGTAAATTGACCCAGAAAGTGAGAATTCTTGTCTCTCAGAAAAGGTAAAAAGGGAGACCTAAAAATCAAATTACATTTGTCATGCACAGATTCTATATCCTAGCACCACAGTTCAATATCTTATTCCATGATTTCATCACCTATGTCCAGATGATCCCTGACAAAAAAAAAAAAAACAAAGGATTTTTGAGACACCTTTAGGAATGATCACAATAAATTAACTCTGTTTTTTTTCCAGGCAGGTGTATGTGAGAGCAAAAATTCTCCACTATCATCACAGGTACTTTAGCTGAGTTTTGGCTTCAATAGAGGTAAAAAAAAAAAAAACAAACAAAAAAAACCCCACATTATTTCAAAAGTTTATACCTTTTGGGAATCAAATTAAATCTCTACTCATGGGTGGCTGCCATGGCTCAGCAGGCAGAGCTCCAACCTGCCATGCTGGAGGTCTGGAGTTCGATCCCTGGTGCCTCCTGCCCATATGCAAATTAAAAAAAAAGATCTCTACTCATGTCTCCCCTTCTCCAACAAATTATTCTTTGCTAACATCCATTTCTTTTCAAAATAGACCTCTGACATCCAAAATTCTTTATGTGATGTCCATCACTGATGAGGCAATTATTTTAAAGTACTTGAATCATCCTGTGAACAAAAGATCCTGAGGGAAATAATCCTACAATTTTACAATTTGATATTGAGTTTTAAAGAATTTCCATGCAGCTCAGTATAATTTAATCTTCCCCTAGAGGAAAACTTCTCCAATCCAGCCCAGGGAAGTCTGATAAAGTCAGTCCCATCTGTCTTGCATGAATGTGTTCTCTTAGTGTAGAGGTCATGGGATTCCAATTAGAATTATGCAAGGTAGCTCAATATTTGACCACTAGCTTCTGTGTTCCCTTACTTATGGGCAATGGCAAGTGCATTTAAAAAGGGAAAGTGCCTTGGAAATGCCTGAGGAATGAAGCTGGACATCATTGTTACTTAGATGCACTGGTGACACTTGTGTTGTAAATGAAAATCAGTTCTCTGAGAAAATGCAGTTTTTTAACTTCTCAGGGTTGGGGAATAATCATGCTTTGAAATATAATCCTGCTTTGAAATATACATACAAAGATGACTCAGAAATAATGAGCATATTTTATCTTTCATCTTTGTGAATTGTGGGAGACACTCAGCTGAATGGATGCATTTGCTGTGCAGGCCAGGAGAGCTTGGCTTTGGAGAGCAAGAAGTTTTTGGAGCCGTTACTGATCCTCTCCCCAGGAAACATTAAAACCAGTCTGGACTCCCTTTGTGAGTCTCTGACTTTGTTTTGGCTGGAGAAATTTCATTTGAGAAAATCCCTCCAGACAAAAGCACTGTGAAACAACAAATGGAGTGTAAAAAATAATAGAGGTGGATAGTCGGGACAAAGGCCTGCTGATGTCAAATACTTAAGAGAGAGAGGTATATCTCCTGGGTTGGTTAGGAAGGACAACCAAACTCTTGTCAACAGAGGAACTCCAAAACAATTAACAAGCAAAAGCCCAGGACAAGACAGAGGCCCAGGAAGACAGGGAGAACCCTGTGTAGTGCATTCACATTGAGTAGACCTTCTATCTAATAGGAGGGCTGTAGCTCAAGAAAATCTCTGTCTGTCTTATCACCAGCTGGTTACAAAAACAAGAAACAGACATCCCAGAAAGTAAATCTCAGCGATAACATTCTGAACTATTAAAATGTACATGTGCAGCAAAGAATACAAGACACACAAAGAAACAGGAAATGATGGGCCATCCAAAGGAAAAGGATAAAAATAGAGAAAACACCAATGAAGAAGATCAGAATATGGATGTGTTGAACAAAGCCTTTAAAAAATTATCTTAAAAATGCTCAAGGAGATAAAGGAAAGCACAGAGAAAGAACTAAAAGATATCAGGAAAATAAAGAATGAACAATATGCGAATCTAAGTAAAAAGACAGAAATTTTAAAAGGGAACCAAACTGAACTACTGAGTTGAAGACCATAGTAATTGAAATGAAAAAATGTCCAGGAGAATTTAAAGAGCAGAGTGGAACTGGCAGATGAAAGAATGAGTGAACTTGAAGACAATACACTTGAAATGAGTCAGGCTGAGGAACAGAAAGAAGAAAGAAACATAAAAAGTGAAAATGACCTAAGACAACTATGGGACACCATCAAGACACAAATATATGCGTTATCAGAGTCATAGAAGAAGAAGAAAGAGAGAAAGGAACAAAAGGAATAGTCAGAGAAATATTGACAAATAACTTCTTCAACTTAGCAAAGGATGTGAATTTGCACATCCAAGGAACTCAGAGACCACCAAACAGAATAAACATGAAGAAAAATACACCTCATCATATATTGCAAAAGTCAAGGAGAGAGTTCTGAAACTTGTAAGAGTAAAGCAACATGTTATTTACAAGGGAGTCCCAATTAGTTTGAGTGCTACTTTCTCATCAGTAATCATAGAGGCAAGAAAGCAATGGGTTGAAAGTACTTAACGTGCAGAAGGAAAACAACTGCCAGCAAAAATTTTATATCTTGCGAGATTCTCTTTCAAAAATGAGAGATTATGACATTCTCAGATAAACAAAAGCTGAGGGAGTTCATCACCCCTAGACTGGCTCTATAAACAATGCTAAAGGGAGTTCTCCAGATTAAAGGAAAAGACACAAGACTGTGGTTCAAAGCAGCTTAAAGAAATAAAGAACTGTGATAAATGTAACCATTTGTGTAATTATTAATCGCAGCATTATTGTATTGGATTGTTTGGCATGTAACTCCACTCTTACTTTCTACAGGTACTAAAATGCAAAGGCATAAAAAGTAATGATAAATCTATATTTTGAGACATAAAATGTACATTTATGTAAGTGGTAACAAGTACAAAAATGGTGGAGAGGCAGGGGTATAGAAAAAGCATATGTAGATGTTACTGAAATAAGTTGGTGTCAAATACGATTGTTATATATATTTAGGATGTTAAATATTAATCCCAGGGTAATCACTAGGAAAATAGATTAAAAATATATTAATACAGAAGTGAGAAGGCACTCAATATGGTGTAACACAAAAAAGCAAATAAATATGAAAGCAGACCTTTAACAGAATTGAGGGACAAAATTGGTATAAGACTTACAAAGGCTAAATAGCAAAATGGCAGGAGAAAGTCCTGTATTATTAGTGACTTTATTATTAGTGACTGTATTGGTGACTTTAAATGTAAGTGGCTTAAACTCTCCAGTCAAAAAGCAGAGATAGCAGAATGAATAATAAAGTATGACACAGATATATATAGTGTACAAGGTAGACTCACCTTAAAGTCAAAGATACAAGCAGGTTGAGGGTGAAAGGATGGAACAAAATATACCATGCAAATAGAAACCAAAAGAGAGCTGAGGTGCCCATAATATATTGGATAAAACAGACTCTAAGTACAAAACAGGTGCAAGGGACAAAGATCATTAAATACCAACAAATGGGGCAATTCAATAGGAAGATGTAACAATCATTAATCTATGTGCACCTAACAGTAGGGTTCCAAAATATATGAAGCAAATACTGATAGATTTTAAGGGAGAAATTGATTATTCTAAATTAGCAGGAGGAGACTTTAACAAACCACTCTCAATAACAAATAGAACATTTAGTCCAAAGATCAGTAAAGAAGTGCAGGACTTAAATGATGCAGAAAGAGAGGGAGAGAGAATTCTGTATCCAATAAAAACAGAATACACGTTCTCAAGTACATGTGGATCAGTTTCCAGGACAGACCATATGTGGGTCACAAAAAAAGCCTCAAATAATTAAAAAATATTGAAATCATTCAAGGTATGTATTTTTTACCACAATAGAATGAAGCTAGAATTCAGTAACAGAGGGAGAAATTCACAGACGTGGAAATTAAACAACATACTCTTAAACAACCAATGGTTAAGGAGGAAATCAGAAGTGAAGCTAGGAAATATCTTGAGACAAATGAAAACAAAAATACAGCATATCAAAACTTATTGGATGCACTGAAAACCGGGTTAAGAGGGAAATTTTTAGCTGTAAATCTTACATTAAAAAAAAGACTTCAAGTCAGAGACTTAACCTCAAAATTGGAAAAACTAGAAAAAGAAGAGCAAACTAAACCCAAAGTGAAAAGAAGGTAAGAAATAACAAAGATTAGAGTTGAGATAAATGAAACAGAAAACAAAAACAGCAATAGAGAGAATCAACAAAACCAAAAGTTGGTTCTTTGAAAAGATCAATAAAATTGACAAACTAGACTGACAAAGAAAGAGAAAGGATACATATAAAAATGAGAAATGAGAAGGGGGGAATTAATACCAATCCCACTGAAATAAAAAAGGACTATAAGAGGATACTATGGACAACTGATGCCAATAAATTAGATAACCTAGATGAAATGAACACATTCTTAGAAACAAACAAGCTACCTACATTGACTCAAGAAGTAATAAAAGATCTTAGAGGAATTACTAGTAGAGATAGAATCAGTTATCGGAAATCTATGAACAAAAAAAAGACCAGAATCAGACAGTTTCACAGGGGAATTCTATCAAACATTCCAAGAAGACTTAACTCCAATCTTGCTCAAACTTTCTAAAAAAATGAGGAGGAGGGAACACTCCCTAACTCATTCTACAAGGCCAACATCACTCTTTTATTAAAGCTGGATAAAGATACCACAAGAAAAGAAAACTACAGACCAATGCCTCTTATGAATATAGATGCAAAAATCCTTAACAAAATACTAGCCAATCAAATTCAACAGCATATTAGAATTATACACTATAATCAAGTGGGATTTATCCCTGGTATGCAACGTTAGTTCAATACAAGAAAATCAGTGAATGTAAGACAATCCATTAACAAAGTAAAGGAATAAAAGAAACACATTATCATCTCATTTGATGCATTAAAGGCACTTGACAAAATACAAAATTCAATACTTTCTTGATAAAAACACTTAGAACACTAAGAATAGAAGGAACTGTCCTCAACATGATTAAGAGCATATGTGAAAGCCCACAACAAACCTTCTACTTAATGGTGAAAGACCAAAAGCTCTCCCTCTGAGATCAGGAACAAGATAAAAATGTCCACTGTCACCACTGTTATTCAACATTGTATTGGAAGTTTTGCCAGAACAATTAGGCAAGAAAAAGAAATGAGGCATCCAAATTGGAAAGGAAGAAATAAAACTTATCCTATTTGCTGATGATATGATCCTATGTAAAGAAAACCCTGAAAAATCCACAATGAAGCTCTTATAGCTAATAAATGAATTCAGCAAAGTGGCTGGGTAGAAGATCAACACCCCAAAATCAGTAGTGTTTCTATACACAAACAATGAATAATCAGAAGAAAAAATCAAGAAAAAAGTTCCATTCACAATAGTAACTAAAAAAATCAAATACCTAGGAACAAATCTAACTTAAGATGCAACCAACTTGTACACAGAAAACTGCAAAACATTGCAAAAAGAAATTAAACAAGACCTAAATAAATCAAACGCTATTCCATGTTCATGGATTAGAAGACTACATATCATTAAGATGTCAGTACTACTCAAAGCAATCCTAATCAAAATTCCAACCACTTTCTTTGCAGAAATGGAAAAGCCAATCATCATGTGTATATGGATGGATAAGGGGTCCTGAATAGCCAAAGCCATATTGAAAAAGAAAAGCAAAGTTGGAAGACTCACACTTCCCAATGTTAAAACTTATTACAAAGCCATAGTATACAAAACAGCATGTTACTGGCACAAAGACAGACATATAAAGCAGTGGAACAGAATTGAGAGCTCAGAAATTAACCCTCACATTTATGGCCCACTGGTTTTTGACAAGGCGACAAAGATCACTGAATTGAGGAAAATAGTCTCTTCAACAAATGGTTCTGGGAAAACTGGATTTCTATTTGCACAAAAATGAAGGAGGACACCTACCTCACAGCATATACAAAAATCAACTCAAAATGGATCAATGATCTTAATTTAAGAGCTAGAGCTGTCAAACTCCTAAAAGAAAACATAGGGAAGCATCTTTAGGAATTGTGTTAGGCAATGGTTTATTAGACTTTACACCTAAAGCACAAGCAACAAAAGAAAAAATAGATAAATGGGACCTCATCAAAATAAATTTTTTCTCCTAAAAGGATTTTGTGCTGGTTTGAAAGGATGTACATATCCTAGAAAAGCCATGTTTTAATCCTAATCCCATTTTGTAAAGGCAGCTATTTCTTCTAATCCCTATTCAATATTGTGTGTTTGACACTGTAATTAGATCATCTCCCTGGAGATGTGACTCAATCAAGAGTTGTTGTTAAATTGGAATAGGTGGAGATGTGTCTCTACCCATTCGGGTGGGTCTTGATTAGTTTATGGGAATCCTGTAAAAGAGGAAACATTTTGGAGAAATCGAGGGATTGGGAGAGAGCAGAGAATGCTGCAGCACCACGAAGCAGAGAGCCCATCAGCCAGCGACCTTTAGAGATGAAGAAGGAAAATGCCTCCCGGGGAGCTTCATGAAACAGGAAGCCAGGAGAGAAAGCTAACAGATGATGCCATGTTCACTATGTGCCCTTCCAGCTGAAAGAGAAGCTCTGACTGTGTTCACCATGTGCCTTCTCACTGGAGAGAGAAAACCTGAACTTCATCGGCCTTCTTGAACCAAGGTATCCTTCTCTGAATGCCTTTGATTGGACATTTCTATAGATTTGTTTTAATTGGGACATTTTCTTGGCCTTAGAACTGTAAGCTAGCAACCTATTAAATTCCCCTTTTAAAAAGCCATTCCGCTCCTGGTATATTGCATTCTGGTAGCTAGCAAACAAGAACAGACTTCATCATGAAAGTAAAACAACTTACAGAATGAGGAAAATATTTGGAAACCACATATCCAGTAAAGGATTACTATCCTGAGTATATAAAGAAATCCTTCAGCTTAACAACAAATAGATAAAAACACAATTTTTTAAAAATGGGCAAAAGACTTAAACAGGCATCTCCTCAAAGAAGATAAACTAATTGCCAGAAAGCACATAAAAGGCTGATCAATATCATTACCAATGAGGGAAATGCAAATCAAAACTGCAGTTAGAAACCATTCCACACCCATTAAAATAGTTGCTATTAAAAAAAATGAGAAAAGGACAAGTATTTGAGAGGATGTGGTGAAATAGGAACACTCATTCATTGCTAGTGACAAAGTGGTGCTGTTGAGGAACTCAGTTTGGTAGTTCCTTACCTTATGACCCAGCAATCCCACTACTAGGTATATACCCAAAATAATTGAAGGCAGGGATGTAAACAGATATTTGCACGCTGATGTTCATAGCACCGCTATTTTCAATTGCCAAAAGATAGAAACAAATGAACTGCTCAGCAAATGATGAATGGATAAATGAAATGTGGTGTATACATAAAATGGAACATTATTCATCCATAAAAACGAATGGAGTCCTGATACATGTGACAGGAAATATGAACCTTGAAGACATCATATTCAGTGAAATAAGCCAGACACAAAAGGGCAAATGTATGATCTCACGTTTTGAAATAATTAGAATAAGCAAACTCACAGAATCAGAAACTAGAATATAGGTTACCAGGGGATGGGATGAGAGTAGGAAATGGGAAGTTAAGGCTTAAAATGTACAGGGTTACTATTTGGAATGATGGAAATGTTTTGGCAATGGATGATATTGATCACATAGTAACATTGTGAATGCAATTAACAACACTGAAATATATATCTGAATATGATTTAATGGGAAACTGTTAGATTGTATATATGGTAACAATATTTTTTTAATAAAATTCATGGAGCTACACCACACAAACAGTAAACTCTAAGTTAAACCATGGACTTTATTTAATGGTACAATTATAAAACTGCACTATCATCAATTGTAACTGTTGCATACCAGTGCAGGGTGTTGGTGGTGGGTGGTATATGGTAATCCTATATTTTATTCGTAATTTTTCCATGAATCCACAACTTTTCCAATTAAAAAAAATAGATAGTGACACCCATGAAATATTCCAACCAAAAACATTTAAACTGAGCCCAATCAAAACTTTACACCTGGTGTCTCATTTATAGACAATATAGGGAAGTGAAGAACACACTAAATGATAACACAAGAAAACAATCAAGTGAAATTCAATGTAAGATATTCTGCAAGACAACAAGCTCTGTTGATTCAAAATCCATATCCTGAAGAAGAAACATTAGTAGGTCTGTTCTAGATGAAAGGAATCAAAGTTACTTAACAACCAAAGCACAGCTACTCTGGCCACAATTGACTGGATTAGGAATTGGTGACCAGTCCAAAGACTGGCCATTCGGGATGCCCAGTGGTATCCCTAATAAAGAGAAAACCTGGTTGTTTTCCTTCTTTGCAATGTTAAAGAACAGGGCTTTAAGCAGGGGTCATACCAAATGCCCTATGAAGTTTCATTTTGAGTGTATACCTGAGGCCAGAAGCAAGGCTGGAGGACTCTCTTAATTTAACAGAAGGAACATTCCATTCTGAATAAAAGTTTGAGTGTTCTAGTTTCTTGCTGTTTAAAGTGTAGCCCATGGGTGAACAAGATTCACATTCCCTGGGAGCTTGTTAGAAAGGAAGAATCCCAGTTCCCAGACTATTTTAGCAAAATCTCCAGGTGCAAATTAAACTGATAAGTCTTCTTGTTCTACCTGACCAAACACTTGACTTCAGAATCACAGAGAAGACAGTATTTACCACTGTGGAGCTTAGGCTGAGCTTTTAGCTATTCTCTTACATTGTCTTTGGGTTCTTCCAGTGGCAGGTCTTTAGGCAAACGTTTGGGTGCAAGCAGTTTATTTGGAGGTGATTCTAGAAAGCATTAGAGTGAAAAATAAGGGAAGAGATGGCAGCTCTTGAAGTTTGCATTCATGAGTGGGTTACTGCTGTGGGCATCTGGGGCTTCATTTCATTATGGGCCATCTAAGACCCTGTGTAGAATATTTCACTGTGGACCATCTTAGAGCCAGAATTGTCCTCCTAGGAGTGAGGAAGATGAGATGCTTGTCCATAATGAATCGAGGGTTGCTTCTTGGGTATTAAATCCTGGAAATTCTGGCCAATCCCATGTGTGGATCAAACCCTTTCTTAGGCATAGAAAAGTAAGAAGCATGTTAAATGGAATAGGTCCATAATTCCCATGAAATACTGAGTCAAAGGAGCTTGATGATTAGGCTTTTCCTATTGAAGGTATGACATGCTGGCCTCTGGTTACCACTTCACTGAAACCAAGAGAAGATGCCACCATTCAACCGGGAGTGGAAGGAGATGGTAGAACTTATCTGTGGCCCGATTTAACAAATTTATGGACTGGGTTTGACCAGGGTGACCACATAATTTTCAATTTTACTCTGTGAACTCATTAGAGACAAAGATTCGGGTATCAGTCATGGAAGCGGATGCTATTTCCTGACTCAAGCAGACTGACCTGAGGGACTTGCAGGTGACTGCATTGGGGGTGGCAATGGAGCCAGCCTGAGAAGAAAGATTATTCTTTGAGTTTCCAGTGCAGTCGCTGTTATTTCTTTCTTATGTTGGAATAAGAACTCTTTAAGGTAGAACAATTTCATCACCACCAAAGCTGTAAGTAAGCATATATGTCTCTCTGGGGAAACTTCACATTGAAGACCGAAGTGCTAATTCTTTGAATACAAATACAGCACTTCCTCAATGGATTCTTGCCCAGCTGAGCTCCTCTGCAGCCAGAGACCAAGTAGAGCTGGAAGATCACACAGGAAGTGCTCCATTTCTGAGCCCATTTTGGTTTCCTTTCACTGGAATGCTTCATAACATGTGTTAACCTCTGGTTTGAAACCTATGATTCAAATCATGGGAGCTAAACTTCTCTAGGGTCAAACTTCTGAACTTTGTTGGCCAATATTAAAAATCATACTGGAGGTTGGATGGACTGTCACTCTAGGTGGAGTTTATTATACACCAACTTAACCTTATGAGTTTGTATATAGTTTCAAGAAGCCAAAAATCTTTCTGTAGACAAGTTAAATCCAAACTGACATCACTCATTTATCTATTAAGTCATGACTTCCTGGAATTGGACCAGAGGTAATGCAAGTGGTCTAAATAGAACTCATATGAGCAGTTCAAAGTCCTCAGCAAAAGCAGTCAGTTTTCTGATTGACTTTATTTCTCGTTGCCCAAGTTCATCCTGGTTAGGTTGGATATCTCTTGTCCTTCAGCTTATGAACTACCAGGAATAGAAAAGAGACAAAAACAGTACTAACTGTTCTGGTAGACACACTGGTTTTTATATTCAAATAACATCTATGGAGATCCTACACTTGGCAGATAGGGGGCCAAGTGTGGGTTCACAGCCATGAAGGCATGTGCTGGATGAGTGGAAGTTTGAGTGTGAGATACAGCCATGTGGGCCTATGCTAGTCAGGCAGGGGGTCTAGATGTGAGTCATGGTCATGAGGTCCTTTGCTGGGGGTGGGTGGGTTTGGGTTCCAGCCATGTGAGGGCCCAAGCTAGTTGTGTAGGAGGCCAGGGGGTTGCGCTGGGCTCAGTACGGGGTCATGGCTGTGGCAGGTGAGATCTCTATTCTCAGATAACTTAAAGCAAATTTCTGCCTATTGTGCCATGTGCACCTAAACCCAGGGACTCAATTCCCTTTAAAATGTCATGAAAGAGTCCTTTGGGACATGTCTTTAAGACGAAATTCCATATGGGATCAGAAGTTCCTTTGGTGTAAAAGGAGAGAGGCAAAAGGGTCTGCAGGACAGTGAAAGGGAGGAGAAAGGGAGAGAGAAAACCTATGCTAGGAGCTGGCAGGGGTCCAAGAAGATGAAACCTATAACCAAGGGAGATTGCTCCAAGATGGGACTAGATGAAGATGAAGTTCACACAGTGTTTGTAAGCTGTTCAAATTTGGGAGTTTATCCTAAAGACAGTGTTGAAAGCAATACTTTTGACTTATACTAAGAATCTATGTGGCAGTTGAATAATACACCTAAGTAAAACACCAACTGGAAATGTTCCAAACACTCAAATGTAGGGGGCCTTTATCTTCAGTTACACATAGCCAATCATTTATTTAAATAGGGAAGTTTTCCTTAGTGTTATCATCATAAATTATTTTATCATGGGAATTCCAGACCCAGAATACTGAATACTGGACCTGCTGATTTCAAGTTAACATAAACCATTTTTCCTATCCTCAAATGGGGCAGTCCTGCCACAGACATCACCAAGCTGCCATTAGTATCTATCTGTTTAGTCATTAAATGACCTGAGGCAGTTCTTCAGTTTTGTTTTCTATGCTTCTGGCATTAGCTTCTCAGATGCAACTCTGTGACATATCTGGGCATGAGGCAAAATTCCATGTACCCAAACATAATTGCTTTAAAGAATGTCTTGGCGTACTTCTGAGACTTTAATTAAATTGCTGAAATAGCATCTTGAATATTAGCAATATTTATTGTACATAAGATATTCAAATGCCTTATATCATGTCCCAACAAAATCTGTTTAAATCATATTTAACTATATGATTCTACAGCTCTGTAACCAACAAGGGTACTCTATTATAATCACAAAGAGGAAAAGTGTTGTTGTTTTTTAAAAATATTCTTTCCCTTCATTGGGAAAGTATTATGAGTTGGACATATCTAACAGAGTGTTATATTTAAATGGGATGCTTCTTGCCAAAGAATTTCAGCTAAAATTCCAAAGGAAGAGAGAAATAGGAAATAAAGCATTTGTACTAAAGAAAAGTGTTAGATACTTTTATAAGGATTTACTCAAAGATGCAGGTTCTAGCCTGAGATATTAACCCATCAAAGAGAGCCCTAGATTTCTGAAGAGGGTTTGAAGAGAATCGTTGAGGTAGAGTTGCTGGCATAGTTCCTGTCTCCCAGGAGACATGAGATTGTCACCCTTCCCAGGAAAGAGCTGAAAAAGAACCACTCATAGAAACAAGGGATGCCTGACAAAAGGGAAACTAGAATCCTTCCTCCTGTCAATACGTTTGCCAGGTTACTGAAATCAGTCCCAGTGTGCTTTGGGAGTTGATTAAAATGTTTAGAGACTTCTAGGAGAAATTGGCACTCATTCCTGAGAGATTGATGTTGAGTTTGGTCCCCTCCTGAAGAAGTATGATATCAGGAGCATAGAAGAACTACCTCAAATGTCAAGGCAAGGCAGGAGGGGTCAACAGATGAGCAATCCATACTTCCACCATTTTGTGGGGCAGAAGCTTGCATTTCTCTTGTTCCAAGTACAATTGGTGTCATGCATAATGAATGGGTCCTAGCATATGGAGGTGGTCTAGTTTGCCAGCTGCTGGAATGCAACACACCAGAGACGGATTGGCTTTTAATAAAAGGGGATTTATTTTGTTAGTTCTTCAGAGGAAAGGCAGTCAGCTTTCAACTGAGGTTCTTTCTTATGTGGGAAGGCACAGGATGGTCTCTGCTGGCCTTCTCTCCAGGTCTCTGGTTTCCAACAACTTTCCCCAGGGTGATTTCTTTCTGCATCTCTAAAGGCCTGGGCTGAGCTCCAAGTGCTGAGATGAGGAATGCTGAGCTGCTTGGGCTGTGCTACATAGAGCTCTCTCATTTAAGCACCGGCCAATTAAGTCAAACATCATTCATTGCAGCAGGCACACCTCCTAGCCGACTGCAGATGTAATTAGCAACAGATGAGGTTCATGTACCATTGGCTCATGTCCGCAGCAACAAAACTAGGCACGTTCACCTGGACAAGTTGACAACTGACTCTAACTACCACAAGAGGGCAGTGAATTAAATGACAAAACTGAGATATCCCATAGGCTGGGAGTAGAGGGCACCATTACCCATGATGGAAAGTTGTAGGGGTCCTCCCAGAGGGCTTCTGAGGACACAAAATGTGCCCTGCTAGAACAAGCCAGTATCTTGGTGCCTGGTTCACCAAGGCATAGAGGGCAACTCATGTAGGAGAAATATGTCTCCTTCTTCCATCTCATCTTCCACACCCCTCCACTGAGAAGGAAGTGCTTAGAAGCAGCAGGGTGAGGGGTGATGGGGAAGTAGTAGTGACATTCATGCCACACACTGTACCCACTAACAGAGGTCTCTAAGCCCTGCTTGTCAGAGTTTAGCAGGAATCAGAATCACCTATAGTACTTGTTAAAGCACAGATTGCCAAGCAGAAACCCAGAGTTTATTTGTTATATCTGTAGTGGGGCCAAGAATTTGCATCTCTAACAATTTCTCAGGTGACGTGGGTGCTGCTGGTTCAGGGACCACACTCTGGTGAAACCACTGGTCTAAGCTATGGGTCAGGCCTGAGCTGAAACACAGAAAGAAGCTGGGAGACAGGGAAGAAGCCACCCTTGCTATGCCAGCAACTATACCTCAATGATTTTTTTCAAACTCATGTCAGAAGTCTAGGGCGCTCTGTGATGCATTAAGATCTCAGGCTGGGTCCTGCATCTCTGAGTGAATTCTTATGAGATTCAAACTTTCATTTCAGTCAGAATGCATGTTATTGCCTGGAAGTAGGAAAGAGTTACCTAAGTGGCAAACCTGAAAATCATGGGATCTGTGGGGAAAAGACCCTTATTGCGGGGACATCAAAGTGTGGTGGGTATACAGGGCTCTCCAGCATCTGCTGGGAGCTTGATAGAAATGTGGAACCTTGAACTTCACCCCAGCCCTGCTGACTCTGAATCTCTGTGGGTAGGCACCAGGTATCTGTGTTTCAAAAAGCCCTCTAGGGGATACTTGAGCCCTCTCAAGCTTGCAAAGAACAACTATAGAACAGCAGTTGGCAAACTTTGACCAGTGAGCCAAATTTGATTTTATAATGTTTTATTGGAACACAGTCACACTCATTCATTTACGTATTGGTTCTAGCTGCTTTCATGCCACAACAGCAGATTTGAGTAGTTATGACAGAGCCCACATGGCCTGTAAGTCCTGGACAATTTACTCTGTGGTCCTTTACAGAAGGAGTTTGCTGACCTTTCATATGTGGCATCACTGAAGACCTGTTTCCTATTCCCTATATCAAGGTATCAATGACATATTATTGTTTGAAATCACATTATGAATGTAATGTACACCCTTACATTACTGAAGGGTGAAACAGAGACCAGTGTTACACAGGAAAGAAAAGATAATTTCTGCATTGTGAGATAACCAAGGGAAGGTTAGCAGAGTCTAGCTGTTGGCTCAGTGTGAGCAGTGAATTATGCACAGACAGAGACCAGAAATTAGTGAGAAGTTTGATGCTGTTACAAGCCTTTTTATACCCTCTAAGTCTGGGGACAGGATTGTTTCCAAAAACTGGGGAAAATTTGAACTTATAATTTTGTGAAGGACCAGCTATCCCAGCTTGTGAGGGACTGATGAGGTACCCAGAGTGCAGTACTTTCGGTGCTATAGCTGGGCAAGTCCTGCTAAACTGTGACAAATTAACTATCCTAAATTTGGGCTCATAAGGCCTATACTATAGATGGAGATATGACCCAGGTGAGACACTGGGAATGCTGGCCTGTGACTATCCCAGGGATGGAGGCCATTTCTTTCCTGCTTGGCCAGGATTTCTGCCAACTCAAAGTTGTTGCTCCTGCATCAGCTAATTTGTTTAACTCTGAACAACTCAGATCGTTGGATTATTTTAGCATCCTTTTCTTAGGAACACGGCCACTCTAGTCCTCATGTTTTGAGGTCAGTTCTTACTTTAAAGCCAAAGGTTAATGCTTTATTCTGGGTCATCCAAGCTAAAATACATCTGGAATACAAAATGGCTTTGTATCAATCCCTGTGCTCTCACCCTGTAACCCATTGCCTTATAATTTAGGCTCAGCCTGGGGCTCATCTAAATATTCGGTATAGCATGTGGTGGATGCAACAGCCTGCACCTCACTTCCAGGTCACTTTCAGTGTCTAGCTGGCACTTAGCAATAGCAAACACTCCTTAGCTACTGGGTACATTGTTGGATTTCATAAGTGTTAAGCAATGTATGATATATGTAATGATGGTATCTTTAAGTGAAAAAAAAATACACACAGCAAAGAGAAACCAGTGGAGAAAATGAAACTAGATTTAGCTCCTCTTAAAACTTGAAGCTGAACCTTATAATCTATATGGTGAAAAATGCACTTAGGGCATGGGATCCATTTGAAGGGACTGGATGGAAAACATAAAGAGGTGCAGAAAGAGTTCGATGTAAGAAAAATTTAGCTGGACTTTTCAGTGAGAGATGCATGTAGTTATGAAAGAGAATTGGGAGTGTTAATGATACATCTCTGGTCGCCAGTGCCCCTTCCTTTAGATCATGAGTGCATACACACTAAAACTTGTAGTCGGGGCACTATTTTGGGAGGCTGACATCTCCCTTTTGTTTCTGTATATAACTTAATTGAGTAAGCATATATAAATCTTCTACTAAGTGCCCCATTGTACTTGGTGATAGAAACATAAAGGTGAACAAATTGTAGTCTGTGCCCACAGGAACTTTCATTATAAATGAAAAGGAAGACTTTAAGGTTTGTAGAAATCAGGATTGTGCAAAGAAACAGCACTGACAGCAGTTTAATATATATTATAAGAATATATTATAAGAATTGGCTCATCTGACCATAGAGTTAGGAAAGTCTGAATCTCGGTGAGCAGGCTGCAAATAGGAAACTCAGATGAAGGTAATATTGAATTCTCCAGGAAAAGCAGGCTGGCTGAAATACAGGCAGAAATTCTTCTTTCTGACTGCTGAAATCCTTGTTTTTCATTTTAAGACCTCCAACTGATTGGATGAAGAGGAACTTCCTATTGCTGAAGGCAATCTCTTTGATTGATTGTAGATGCAATCAGTTGACTATAGATTCAAATCCACCTGCAATATACCCTCAGGGTAGCAATCAAGTCAGTGTTTGCTTAGGACTAAACAATTGGACTTCCCAACCTAGCCATGTTGACACATGAATTTAACCATAACAGGTTCAATAAAGTGGGCCTCGAAATACACACAAACTTTCAGGAGAGAATTCATGGTCATCTCAGTGATGTCTCCATCAGCAACCAACACATTAGAAAACTGAGACTGCAGCATTCCTATCCTTATCTGTTGGTTATTTGTTTAGCTAAAGTTTGCCATAATAATTTACTTTTATTGATTTTGTAATGCCATTTAATTTTTTCTTTACTTTGAGTGCTCCACTGAACACAAACCCTTCTAGAGAAAGAAGCAAGTTGAAGCAGCAGTTTTCTTCAGCACTTAATTTTAAGCCCATCCTATCAGGTTTCACAAAACCCTTGTCCTCAGGGATAACTGTTACTGCCTCATGGACACCTCTTCTGACTATCCCTGCCTTTTGTTGCAAGGGAAACTCCCCTCAACTACCACCCAGACAACCTACATAAAGACCTGTCCCTTTTTCTGACTTGAGAGGTGGTGGAATGGATCTAAGATGTTCTCCCACAAGATCCCAAAGTAACTTGGCGATACTGCAGGTCTGGCAACATAATAAATTTGTAATGTTGGCAATCTCAATCTGCATAGCCCTGTACCAGTTTTTATAAGAGCTACAATAATAGGCTTCTGAATTAAACTGCTGAATTTCCCATTGCACAGCCCGTCTCTTAGAAATGAGTTGAATTCAATTTTCTTTCCTTTCTGTGGCTTAATTTATTGCAAATCCAGGAGGCCTCAAAACATGTTGGTGCTTCTCACTATTTTATCTTACAGTTTGGCTGGGACTCCTACTTCTTTGTAAATAGCAGAGGTAAAAAATTCAACGTGTGCAGGCACCATCCCAGCACTAACTTTGTGTGTATGAATCCTGCTGCCTCCTGACCATATGCCCATCTTTTGACTGTCAGGATATCTGAGTCTGCCCTGCATGCCTCCAGACAGACAGCCCTGGAAGTGATTCCCCTCCAGCTTCCTGAGGTCTCAGTGAGGGGGAGCCTGGGGGCCAACCACTGGGGCAGAATTATTTACCACCCTTTTCCACCCCACACCTCCCCTCTCTGCAGCCAGTGCCCCCACCACCTTTCAAATAAACTATTTGAACCAATACCCTTCCCTTGGGGTCTGTTTTGAAAGAACCTAAACAAAAACAGATGGCACAAGTGGGTCCCATGCTGCTTTTGAAAGCTATGATTTTTAAGGAATGAGTTTTACTCTGTAGCCTAGGATTTCTTCAAGTGAAATGGTATGTAAAATTTCAATGCACAAAATAGATCAAAGCAAAGCTGTTATGTTGCAAACATCAGAAAAGAACAGATTCATTTACTTTTTCTTTGTTAGTGATATGATTACACGTACAGAGAGCACCAAAGAAGCTAGTTTGAAGCTGTAGTAAGAGTTTGATAGTGTGGCTGGATGCAGTAACACATATACAAATCTACAGTTTTGTCTATTCTAACATCAAGTCATTAGAATAAAATAAGAAACAGGAAAAATATTCCTCTTACAACAGAGACAAATGTATAAAGCAATTGGTAGTATATTTATCAGGGAAGGGTTAGGACCTTTATAACTAATATCAGCTGGAGGAACTATAACCAAATTTTTATTATAGGGCGTGAAACAAGAACTAAGATAATGGACTGACATTCATTGAGAGAGCTTAATATTACAGTAATATTACATTCACTCTTATATAACATGCAAACAATGTAATTGTAATACTTATCCCAATGAGGTTTTTAAATTTGAATTGGATAAAAAGGCAGGCAAGTTTATATGGGACAATGCAAGTCTGCATGTGTGAGAGTAGTCAGGAAAAGTGTGTGTGTGTGTGTGTGTGTGTGTGTGTGTGTGTGTGTGTGTGTGTGTTTGGGCAGTTAGGGTGGTTATGTGTTACCAATTACTAGATACTGCTATAGAGCCATTAGAATTGATCAACCTGTCACTGGTGGACCTCTGGAACTCAATGAGGAATTGGGACATTGAGCCCAATATATGAGGATTTAATATGAGACCAGGAGCAATTCACTGGAAATATTAGATCACTAATAAACAAAACTGGCACAATAGCTGGAAGAAAATGAAATTGTACACCTATTTACACCTTATGCAAAACCAAAATCCAGTTTGAGTTTATTGTAAACAATAAGATAATAAAAATCGTAAGCGAAAATCTCAGATTTTCTAAAGATTTCTAATCTCAGATTTTCCTAAACATGTATACAATGTTTAGGGAGGTCATTTTAACCATAAAGGCACATAGATGATATAAAAGTAAGATAGTCATATGTGTCATACAAAAATTTTAATTATGGAAATGATGCCATAAAAAATCAGTTAGCAAACTACAGAGTCAATAGCCATAATATAACATGAGAGTTTTCAAATGGACCAGAGAAACAGGAAATTTATTACAATAATGGGAAAGGATTAAAAACAGAGAAGGCAACAGAGAAAAAAATCCAAATGGGTAACAAATATTCGAAAGTATGCACAAATTCACTGTTTATCAGAGAAAGGCAAATTAGCTAGACGTAAATGTCATTTTTCCACTTTCACTAAAATGACAAATATCACCTATTGTTGTAGGGCAAGAGCATGCTTAGACATTGCTACAAAAATATGGGTCACAGTGGTTTTCGGAAAGCCTTATATCAACATCTGTTTAATTGAAAAGTACTTATACCATGCTACATGCAATGTTGTTATTAGTGCCAAAAATTGGAAAGAAATTGAATGCCTTTCACATTGTTTGCATAAATTATGGCATCTTCATACAACAGAATTTTGCATAGCCAACTAAGGAATGGACCAGAATTAATCCAATGGATTCATGGGGTAGGGGGCATCCAGAGGCACATTTGTATGAGAAAGAATGTCAAGAACTGTATAATACAATCGTGTTTTTTGTGTTTTTTTTTGGCATGGGCAGGTACCAGAAATCTAACTCGGGTCTCTGGCATGGCAGGCAAGAACTCTGCCATTGAGCCACCATGTTGTTGTTTTTTTTGATGATGAAGAAACTGTAGGTATATATATATATATCTTTGTATTATTATATATATAAAGGGAAAGTATAGAAAAATGCATGCTAGTTGGTTTGTTTCTTTCTTTTTAAAAGGGTTACCTGTTGGAGGGGATTGTAAGGAGAGAGGGAAGCAAAAAAGGGAAGAACGTTTTTAAAAAGTTACATTTAAAATTTATGACTAACATAACATTAATGTAAATATGTTTATAGGAAAATAACTATAGTATTTTATGTTAAAAAATAAGAAAACAAAGGATATTTTAAGATACTCTTGGGGAAAGGATAGTTATTTTCTAATTAAGACAAAAAAGACAAAACATGAAAGAAAAATAAAACCTATAACGAAAGAAAGGCTGGCTAACTCGCCTCCATAAAATTAACTATATATTCACAGCAAAAACATCAAACGAAAAATGACAAAGTAGACATAAACATTTTCAACACATATTCTGGGCAAACAGCGTATTTCTTTAACATGTAATAGGTCATTAAAAAGTAATGGAAAGAATGGCAATGGTCACGCACAAAAAGGCAACGACGTATGTTATGGAACTCAGTCTCACAATCAAAGAGATGCAAATTGAAGTAGTTTCAGGTCCTTTTCTCAACTTTCAGGTTGACGAGTAAAGAAATCTGTCTCTTTTTACTTCAGGAATGCACATTATCACTCCAGCTGGATGCTGGATACTTTGTTCCCTAGTCAACACCAAAGCTGGCTACAGTGATACAGCCACGTGTGAAGGAGAATGAAGCACCATGTCCATCAGCGCTCTTTCAACTACACTCTCTGTAAGCTAATTTATCCCATCACCCTTCACTCCATGCTCTTATTTATTAGAAGTACTTATCCCCTCTCATTTTATCATTTTTTATTTGATTTTATTCATAGCCTGTATAGTCTCTTGGAATGAAAGTGTTTTTCTGAAAGCCTATTTTTGTGCCCATAGATAGAAGACAAGTAAAATCAAATAGACAAGCATCTAAACAATAGAATGCAGTGTAGTTGTGAACAAGAAAGAGGCATATCTGTCTACACTTTACTGGAACAAATAAACTTCCAAAATCTTAAGTACTGGTTTAAGCAGGAGCTATGCACATGCATGTACCTGTGCTTCTGCTGGGATTATTCTTCTGGAAGGAGTCACTGTAAATGGTTAACTGTGGTTTCCGTGGGGGGAGGAATGGAAGTAAGGAGGAAGACTTAGTTTTAATTCTATTTTTTTAGGTAATTATTTTTTTTTACCTTGTTCATGTATTCTTTTCCATTAAACACAGTTAATAAAAATGACCAAAAGTAAAAGTTAAAAAAAGACACATTAAGGAAAAGTACATGAAAAGAAAACAGGTATAAATGACACCCTTAAATTATGAATATAGATCCATGAAGATATTAGGTAATAGTAAAAAACACAGACTAAGAAAGAAGTGCTTTCAGGCCCATCTGGTTTAAGGGTCAGAAAAAAGCAGTTGTGATACTGAGATTTCCTGTCCTTGTAACAGATTGGCCACAAAGGAGTTGACTTCTGGGACAGGAAAGACAGATCAAATTTGAGTACAGGGTGAGACTGAAGCATATCTATGACACTTCAGGGATGTGCCCATCAGAGAGTAGTATGGAGATAGTGCTTAGTTAGGAGGCAGAGCCGGATAGGTTCATTATTTGCATTAACTGGTTAAGCTATGGGAGTGAATGAGCTCACCCAAGGAATGATACCAACATTAGAACTGCAGGGTGCTTAAGGAATCTTAGTTTCCCAGCGTCCCTGGCTCTGAGTGCCCAGAAGAGTTTATAGTAATGATAGTAGCTCAATGTTTGTGGGCCGTTGCCATCCCCACTCACACTGGTGAGAACAGTCCATCTTTTCTTCAATTCTATTGGGTTGGCATCTTTATCTTAGAGAATCTTATCTTAGAATCTATATCATTTCCATATCCTCACCCAAATTATCTTTCTCACTTGTAGCCAATTACCCTCTAGTCCATCCAGTCCTAGCATCCCTGTTCATTCATGTCAAATTTACCTGGATTACAAACCAGAACTCTGCTACTCATTTAGCCAAGGAGCAGAGAGCTGTGAATGAAAGATAAAGAAATATTGGAGAAGTAACAAACTCACCAGGAGGGCAGAAACCCACTTTTCAAGAGGGTTAAGGAGGACACTTGAGAGACAAAGCCATTAAAAGAGGCAATTAACGAAGCACCAGAGAACTTTGAGAGAATTCCAGCCCAGTTCTTAGATCCAAATCTAGAATGAGTGAGACTGAAGAATTTCCAGCAACAAGTACAAATTATTCTTTCAGCACCAAAGCATAATGGAAGAAAGGAAAAAAAAAGTGATGGTGTCTTGAGGTCAATTAGTTGGCAGAACTTTATAAAAAAAAGATTATAAAAAAATCTTTTTATAGATTGATGTAAAAGATATGATAGAAAGGAGGAGATTGATGGCAAATAAAATGTGAGATATTGAATGATAAGGTCATTTATTGAAAGTTAGAGAGGATGGAATCAAAAGCACAAGCATAATAATTTGCCCTAGAAAAGCATAATACCTGGACTTCTTTTGAAATGGAGAGAAAGCTGGGTGAAGAGGTCTGCAGGTGGGGAAAGGTAAGGGGTACCATCATCCTTGGCCCCAATATTCTCTATAAAATTAAGCCAGGCTCTGCTTTGAGAGAAGGTAGCAATGAGGTTTAGGCCATTGATTTTCAAACTTTAATGTGCAAACAAACTATCTAGGGAACTTGCTAAAATAAAAAATATTTTTATTGAGTCTGAATGAGGCCTGGGATTGTGCATTTCTAGCGAGCTCCCCATTGATGCTCGTGTGACCATTCTGTGTGGTGCTCGCTGAGCAATAGGTGTTAGAATTCCCTTTTCTCCTGATGGGTGAGAGGATGGCCACAGACTATTCCAGGCCTGCCTGAGGAGGGAAAAGATGTACTGTTAATAGAATCAGTTGTCTGTGTTAGGTGGTTTCGCTATTTAGAGTCCATGACACCGGGACAGAAAAGGAGAAACCAGTTGTTTTAATTGATTCTAGGGAGATAGCTGGCATGATAAGTGGCAAGAGCTGGAGATCTTGGAGATGATGAGGATGGAGTTGAGGTTCCTTCCACTGGGCTGGACCAGGCAGATTAGGAACCTTACTTAGATTGAGAGTACCCAGCAAAGCAGTTTATCTGATAACCTGGAGAGGTCTGGTCATGAGAAGATGGCATGAAGGGGTGCAGAACGCAGGAAAGTCAAGTGGATTTTAGAAGGAGATCAAGTTTGACTAAAAAAAAACAAAGTTAATGCTTGGTATTTAAGCTTTGCTTATCATAGTTACTGCATTCTATATGCTTTATCTGTTCTGATGCTTGTTTTTTCAGTTAGTTTTCATTATGTGAAACTTTAATTTCCTTCCAAGTAACTTTAGTCATGGGCTTAAATGTATAGGAAGATGTTTAAGGACTTTTTCATTCTTTTCACTTCTCTACATGTTTTAAAACAAGGTTCTTCCAGTTTTTATTTGTTTCTTTGCTTGTTTTGCTTTTTGTGTGTGCTGAAAGATTTCTCTCTTGGTCACTGATAATTTTTTTCTTTTCCCACTTTCTTTGGTTTGAACTTGTTGAGTTTACGGTTGATTGAAGTTCTCTGGGTCAGATTTTCTTGGTAGTTTAATGGCATACTACATGAGAAATCACACTATAATCTCTTCAGAGGTCCTTGGTCCTAGGTTCTCATGAATTTGTTCATTTATTTCTTGTGGGTGGGTTGGGGGCATGTGTGAGCATGCTCATGAATCACCAGAGTCCGACGTTTGTATCCCTCTGCTCCCTTCACGGCCTGCAGTGGCCCTTACCACACCCTTCCCATCTGACCACTCCAGCTCTCCTCGGAGCATGGCCCAGTTGTCCACAGAGTATGCTTACATCACAATTCTGGTAGGCATCGCCCGGCAACTCCAGCCCCGCAGGGAAGGGTGGAGTAAAACACTGGGGTAGGAACCCAACCCCTACATAGAGGGGTTAAACATGAATGCACATGATTTTGTGCATGAGATAGTTGACAGGAATATATTAGAAAAAAAAAATCAATGACAATAAAAATGATATCCTCAGAGAGCATACTTTAAATATTGCTTGCCACACTGTAGACACTTTATATGTGAAAAAAGAGAAAAGAAGGAAACTGCAAATAACTGAGTCTTATTCTAAAAACACTAAATTCAACTTGCAGACCCTCTCTTTGTGCAGATTACTCTACTGGAAGAGCAAATAAATGGAACTGAGAAGCTCACATAAATCTCAGTCCTTTGCTCTTTCCCCTCCTCCCTAAGGATTTACTTAACCAAAGAGGAAAAAGCAGAAGAATCCACTTCACAGTGAGAAGAGGTCAGGTTTCTGAGTGCAGAAAGATAACTGAGCATTGGGAAGAGAATCAACATGTGTGGGCTGGGTTCTAGTCACAATCTAGAATGACAGAGATGGGACAAATATGTGCCGTACATTGAAACAACTCCAACAACTACAAAACAAAACTGTTTGTGTGCCTTGGTTATGTGATAGGGCCAAGTACGAGAAAGAGAAGGGTCAGAGGCTGGCAATATTTTGTGGTATCATATCAAGTCCCCAAATTATCCTTCTACCAGCCCCTGAATTTCTCCTCTAAAATTTACCAATGCCGCATCTTCCCTAAGCGCTTTTCACAAAGTCCCTTATTAGAAAGACAAATAATATTCAGGGCAAAAGGAGTAGAAATGGCAAGGGGAATAAAATACCCACCACTTACTCAGAGCTTGCTCAATGATTTTTTATTTTAAGTCCACAGAACACAAACATCTTATTTCCTTTTCTCAGAAGCTAGCTGTAGCTAAGTATTAATAGGATGACAAATGTCTGGTGATACACCTGCTATTACAGCCTCATTTTTTGTTGTTGTTCTTACTTTCATCAATTACTTTTTTAAATAACTTTTTAATGAAATAAAACATGTACAGCTTAGCATTTCCCATTTTAACCACTTTCAAGTGTGCTATTCAGTGGCATTAATAATGTTCACAATATTGTGCTACCACACCAACATCCATTTCAAACAGAAACTTTGCACCCATTAAATGATAACTCTTTCTGGCCTGTGATCACCTGCAATCTAATACCTGTCCCTATGAAACTTGGTTATTCCAGTTATTTCATGTAAGAGAGATCATAAAATATTTGTCTTGTAAGGTTCATCTATATTTTAGCATGTATCAGAAATTCATTCCTTTTTATAACTAAGTAATACTCCACCATATGTATTATACCAGATTTTGTTTATCCATTCATCTGTTGGTGAGCCCTGGGTTGCTTCCACCTTTTGGCTATTGTGAATAATGCTGGTTATGAACAATAGTGTGCAAGCATCTGCTCAAGTCTTTGCTTTCAGTTCCCAGCCTTGTTTTATTTAATAGAACTCTTTTTTTCTATTGAAAAAGTCCTGATTTGGACAATAATTACATGATATGAATTAGGGACTCACTATTCCAGTTGCAGATATGAAGCTTGGAAACTGGGAATCTTGTCTGCAGGACAGAGAATAAAATGACAAAGATAAAAAACACAGCACATGGTTTCTCAGTCAAGCCCTCAGAGACCTTTACTGATTCTGAGGACACATCGTTTGTCTCCAAGGCAAGGAATATTGGCAGTTCAGGGAAAACTGCCAAATATAGTACAGTAACATGCTTACTTGTCAAGGACTATTATCTGAAAAATAAGAATAACACCTTGCTTCAAAAATCCCAGCACAAATCTCAAATGCCATTTTGTTTAATCCTCACACAATCCTGTGGACAGGAAACAAGGCTCTGTGAGGCTGGGGGTCACCCAGCTAGCAGGTGAATGAACAGAAATCGCTTGCATTCATGCCCTGCATCCTTTATGCCCACTGCTGCTGGGGTAGACCACAGAAGGCAAAGGAGATTTAAGGCAATACTCACTGGTCATCTCCTTTCTTTCCACTAATGTCCAACATCGAATTAACCTTCCAAATGTTTGTCTAAGGGAAGGAAGGCAGGTACAGAATCCAAAGATAATCGTAATGAAACATTAATGATAGCAATTTCTGCAAATGCTTGGCTCCTGGTTTTGTCTCAGGTGGTATGAGCCATCCCTTGGGGCGTCAATACATGTGCATGAGGGAGATATTAAGAGGTAGAGCAAGCTCTTGGATGCAGATAACTGGAATGTGATTCTGTAGTCATAATTAGTGGGCTTCAGCGCAGGGAAACAAGACTTATCTGCCTTCCTCAGCCCTACAGTCTTTATTGGTCATGAAAAGATATTTGCTTTGAAATACTGTTATGTAGATTAAGTTTCTCTTATTTGAGAAATGAAGATAGAACTCTTTTCCAGCATCTGAATGCGTTGTAATAGAGAGGCTGATGATTACAAGAATGGAATTCATCTATTCAGGCAGATTATGATTCCAAGCAAACAGTTTCTTTGGGGGGAAAAAAGTGGTCCCTATGGGCATTGGGTGTAATTTTAAAGTAAAATGAATAATTCAAATAACCCTGTTGGCAACTCTCCAAATTCTGGCTAAAGTGGGGTGCTCTTCTGGAAAGATGTCAACACATGAAATCAATTGCTTTCTCAACTCCATAGAGACATTTGTTTTGTGTCTGGATGGTTTCATTTTGTTACATTTTATTTTATTTTTTAATGGTTGACTATTTTTGGAAATTATGGAAATGAGTTAAAGTTGCAGATAATCCATCGTTCTTCTGGTCAGTATACATATGTAACTTCCCAACTCCTTGTTTTAGGCTGTGCTGGAATTGTGGGAAATAAAGACATATAGAAGCTCTTAAGGAGCTTCAATCTAGTGAGCAGAAAAATCTGATGAAATGCCTCAAGATCACTATGAGAAATGGTTGCTTACAGATGGTCTGGTTGAGACTCCAAAGACTATAAAAGGTCCAGTGTCTGATCATTGAGGACTGGGAGGCAGTCACGAAGAAAGAAAAACCCTGGATTGGATCTACTGTTATATACATACACATAAAAAGTTGTTGAGTCATCTTAGGGAATTGAGCCCTTTATCATCTGTTTTTGCATGCATTCTACTCTTTCTGTTGGAGACCTTAGTATGTTAGTATGTCAATCACAGTTGTTTTAAATTCCCAGTGTGATAATTCCATATCTCTGACATTTGTGGGTCTGGTTCTGATGCTTGCTTTGTCTCTTCAGGCTTTTTGTCCTGTCTGTTAACATGCTTTATAATTTTTGTTGATCGTTAGACATGATACACTGGGTAATAAGAATTGAGTTAAATGGCCTCTGGTACAAGGTTCTATGTTCACATGGCTAAGAGGTTTAAAACTGTATTGGTTTGTTAATGCTGCTGGAAATGCAATATATTGGAAATGTGTTGGATTCTAGAAAGGGAATTTATTAAATTACAAGTTAAGTACTAAGGCCATGCTGTTTTCATTACTGTAGTTTATAGCAGGTTTTAAGATTGGGAAAGGTAGTCCTTCAACTTTGTTCTTCTTTTTCAAGATGTTTTGGCTATTTAGGGCTCTTATCCTTCCATACAAGTCTGATGATTGGCTTTTCCATTTCTGCAAAGAAGGCTGCTTGGGTTTTGATTGGGTTGCATTGAATCTGTAAATCACTTTGGATAGAATTGACATTTCAACATTTAATCTTGAAATCCAAGAACATGGAATGGCCTTCCATTTATTTAGGTCTTCTTTGACTTCTTTTAGTAATGTTTTGTAGTTTACATCTGTTAGTCCTTATACATTCTTAGTTAAATTTATTCCTAGACTTCTGACTCTGTTAGTTGTTATTGTTAATGGATATTTAAAATTTCCTCGAAAGTATTCATTAAAAGTGTATAGGAACACTAATGATTTGTCATGTTGATCTTATACCCTGCCACTTTGATGTATTCATTTATTAGCTCATTTAGGGTTGTGAATTTTTCAGGATTTTCTGCATATAAGATGATGCCATCTGAAAATATGGAAGCTTTAATTCTTCCTTTCCAATGTAGTCGTCTTGTACAGTTATCCCTTCCACATTGTGGCTTTCTTCATCATGGTTTGATATATCATGGGTTGGCATAAGAAATTAAATTGGACACTTTAGGGACTTTTGGGGAAGACACAGATGAGGTGAAGGGTCTATTCCCATGGATTTTCAGGCCAGCAAAGGCTGGTTTGAAATTAAAAAAAAGAAAGAAAGAAAAGGTTTAGCCTCTGCAATGTAAAGGTAATGGGAGATGCAGCATCTGCTGATCAAGATGGCAGCGAGGGAGTTTCCTGAATCCTTGAAAAAAATTTACATAGATTTTCCAGGCCTTGGGGGCACTGTGCCCCTAAATGCTGCAGTGTGGAAGGGATAACTGTATTTCTTTTACTTGCCTTATTGCTCTGGCTAGAACTTCCAGTACAATGTGAATAACAGTGGTGGCAGGGGACACCCTTGTCTTATCATTGAGAAAAAGAAAAAAAAAACACAAGCTACCAAGAAGAAGAGGAAATGAAAAAGAAATAGATGTAAAGATGCTCTTTACATCCAGGTGGATGCTGATGGGAGGCTGGAAGCACTCCTGTCTGAGGGCTGAAACTGAGGCCAACTTCTCTATTGGCCCCTCAGGGATCCCTAGACCAACCATGAGCTTCAACCCCACTTTTTAGAGGAGGAGTTTTCTCCTGCCAGCCCTGGCCCAAGTCAGCCATTTCTGGGACCTGGGCCATGTTGCCACAGCCACAGCCATTTCCACAGCCGCTGCCACAGGGTTGAGCAAGGGGGCCTGTTTACTTGCTCAAACTACACTCCTGGCAGACTCCTGCATCCTCTGGCACTTCTGTAGTCATTCTCATTGACAATTCCAGCTCCAGGGTTACCATCTAGTTAATTCCAGTTTCTTTTTCCAGCTCTTTCATTTCTCTAGTAGAAAAAGCAACTTGTAAAACCTCCTATTTTGCTGTGTGTGCCTTTAGTCTCCTTTATAGTTAAGCTGTTAGATAACAATTTTTGGAAACCTCATGATGTTCAGGGCAGACTTCCTCAGAGATCAGGACGTGTAGGGTCCACATCCAACAGCTTACAGAGAGAGGCCACTGGGGATGTGAGTACAGTGGGCATAGAAACTGCAGAGGAGGAGGCTATTGTGACTGATTTCTCAGCAGAGGAATAGTGGAAGGGTGGGCAGGGCCTGCAATGGTGATGCTAGCTTATAGCACAGAGACCTAGGGTCACACGGCTTGTGAGAATCCAGAGGAAAAGGAATTTTCTGTAGTGGATGGGGAGGAGAAGTTTTCCAGAGCTTAGGTGGCAGGTAAAGCAATAAGGATACCCTTTCCTTTGGGTGGAAGGTCAGAAGGTAAGGATGGGTGTGCAGGACAGATTGGATGTAGGTGGAAGGACAGGTTATTGTGATAGCTGTTTGGACCAAAGTAGAGGCAGATGGCTAAATTCTGGATGTATTCTGAAGTTAGATCTGACAGCATTTGCCTATAAATTGAATGCGTGTTATCAATTAAAAATGAACCAGGGATGTCTCCCTGGTTGTTGCCCAAGCCACTGAAATAAAAAAAAAACCCAGTTAAAAGATTTGGGTAGAAACTCACGGGAGCAGGCTTGGCTGGAGAAGTGGAGACTGATTTGGGTACATACTGTGTTATAATAATTGTATCTATCTGTCTCCACTTAAGCCAAAATACTTCTAATAACAATAAAATATCTACAAATCATCCCAGCAACAGTCCCGATCTCAGGCCTTCAGATCCATGTATAGTTCAATGCTATATAGCTTTATAACATTAATGCATGAGATGGCTTTCATTTCATGAAGTACTTTAGGACTCTATTTTTCTCCTCTAAAATGATGATGATAAAATTTGGTTTATTTCGTGTGAGCCAAACTGTAATAAATAGATTGTGTTGTCCGAAATCAAATGCTCAGGCTGACAGAGAGGGCAGCTTTGTCAGAGGGCAGACTCATCCTTTGTGGAAATTGTCATCTCTGCTCTTGGCTTCTAATTTTACTCAATGAGAACTTGTCATTGTTTGGATAAAACTTTAGCTTGGAAGGTCTGGAAAGAAGTTGCAGATGACACAGAGGGCCTGGGAACTTGAATTATTTACCTTGCCCATGGCCACCTGCCCCCTCCCCCATGTCCCCCCGCAGCAGGGCCCCTCTCCAGGCCGGGGGCTTCAGCCATCTACAACTCAGCGCTGACTGCCATTTTCCACTTGGCTGCCAGATGGGGACTCCTGAGCAGACCTTAAAGAAGCACTTAGGCTGCTTCCCTTTAAGAACACTTATATTCTCTGCTCTCCCACCACAGTTTACCATCGTGCACTGCCAGCCCCTGCCTGGAGTTTCCAGATCCCGAGGAGATCCCTAAGAGGTTCGGGGATGGAGTTTGGAGATTCCATGAACTTGAATGGGAAAATGGCAACGCTGCAACGTTATTTCCACTTCTATCTAGCTGAAAGTTAGAATCCCTTTCAATTATAACAGTAAACCAAAAAGAAAAAGAAACAAAATGTTAGCCTTAACTGAATCTTTGTGACTGAAAAAAATCACAGAAATTGTCACATCCCATACAAGTGTAATTTAATAGAGTAATTAGGAACTACATATATTACTACATCATAAAGTTTAAGTAGTTTAATACTTGTATCTCATTGTAATTCATGTATTTTTAATTCCATATATTTTACTTTATGTAACAAAAGATATTCTTCTGAGAAAGACTCTACAGACTTCCATGCTCCTTGAAAAGATGTGATCTTCTTACTATCCTATCCCCAGCCTAAATCCAGTGCCTGTGGTGGTGGAAAGCCTGTATTTATCCTAGAAAATCATGTTCTTAAGTTTACTCCATTCTTGGGGGTGAAAATCCATTGTAAGTAGGACCTTTTGACGAGGCTACTTCAGTTAAAGTGCGGCTCACCTCAATCAGGATGAGTCATAATCCCATTATTAGAGTCCTTTATAAAGAAAATGATATTCAGTCAGAGAGAGGCAAGAAAAGCCACAGGAGGCAAGAAACTGGACCCAGAACAGAAGAGACCAGGAGATGCCGCCACGTGCCTTGCTATATCACAAGCTATTGAACCCAGGATCTTCGGCAGCCAGCCCCAGAATGCCACAAACTTTCGGGAGAAAGCAGCGTCTTGATGATGCCTTGATTTGGGCTTTCTTTTAGCCTCAAGACCATAAGCAAATAACTAGTGTTAACTATCAGCTTAAACCAGTGTTTAAACTGAACCACTGCATTGGTATTTTCTTGAGCAGCCCAACATATTCTGTGCTAAGCTAATATTTGTTAAAAGAGTAAACAATTTAATGAATCTTCATCTTAATTTTCTGGAGCTGCAAATTAATTTAAAAGTTGAAAATTGCCAGAAGCATGAAGTACCTAATGTGGGTTTTAAAGGATTAAGACATGATCGTATTTTCCCAATTCATTCATTACGGTGTGCCTGCACATTTGCTGCAGGTTTAGCTGTCGTTTCTATTTGGGGGGATCTGCCTTCTCTACCCACCCCTCCTTTATAGCAATGAGAAGGCATCCTGCTCCTGGCGACCAGTTGAAAGTCCACATCTAATAATTACTGTATCAAATGGATGCCTTGCCATTTGGGAGGGAAGGGATTTAGGGAGAGGAAGGGAAGGGCGAGGGAAGGAAGGAGTACACATCCCTCACAAAGAGAGCATCCTCTCTTTTTCTTCAGGCCTGCAAGTTCCATCAGTGAGTGCCCTCCTTTCCCTATCACATCTCCATTATGATCCTAGAATTGTTTCATCTATGAGGGATTAAAGACAAGAAAAGGAATATTTTGTGGTGATATTTTCCCTGATGCTGCTGAAACTTGTTACCATATCATTCAGACTCTTTTGGAGTGAAAAATGATACCTAAAAGCTAAAATGGATTTTCCCATTACTCTATCTTAGATGTATATTCTTCTCTCTCTCTTTCCCCTTCCCTCTCTTTCTTTCTCCCTTTCTATTTTATCAGGCTATCTCTCCCACACCTTTGACTTTATTTGGTTCCTTAAATGTTCCTCAGTAAAGATGAAGTTTGCACTGATTGGTTGAGGCTCAAAGAAATTATTCATATGTGAAATAAATCTTAAATATCAATTCTCTTAGAAGAATATTTAGGAGAGCTACTTTATTTTCTTTCATCTTGAAAAAATAAAAGACAAAACCCAGCCATCTGGGGCTTATTTTGCTTGGAACATTAGTATCCAGCCTTCTAACTTATAGAGCCAAGGCTTGAGAGAGCAAATTTACAGAGCAGGTGTCATTCAATATACTCAATCACTCTGGGAGCAGTTCATTCTGAGAGATGCAGAGACATTTATGTGGATAAGTAATGCTCTTTGTTTTACCTGCGACATGTAATTGAGGCTGGCTGTACAAATGGTACCAGAGCAAAAACATAAAGAAGCAACCACAAATTCCAGTGGTTTCTGTGCTGAAGAGTGAGTGCACAGTTATAGCTTGAGTTGTATTTTAGATCCCAGCTACCCATGCATGGACATGGCTCAGCATCTTAAAAATGCCAGGAGATGTCTTTTAGCTGATCAGAAGCACAGCAGCAAAACAAGGGAAGCATATGATGAATTACAGCTTTTGGAAAGTGCTCATCATATTCCTTCCTCTTTGGATAAAAAGACTTATATGTTGCACAAAACAAAAATTAACAGTGCTCTAGCCCCACCCTCCTCTTTCATCTGAATTGTCCTCTCCCATTAGGTTTCCAAACTATCAGTCCCATTCTTTCTGATTCCATTCTTCACCTTTCATCCCAAGTTTTTTTCTCTAAAACAAGGTCTAATCATTTTTCCCCATCTAAATCTAGTCTAAACTCCCAGAGCTTTCCTTGGCCTCATGGCCTCTGTGCATGCTGTGCCCTTTATCTAAAACGCCCCTCCATTCTGCAGCTTCTTGGGGTCCTGGTTCAACATCTCTCCTTTGGGGCTGGGAGTGGTAGTCACCACCTTCAACAGAAAACCTGGGTCTGCTGTTTGGTCCCGTAACTCCCTGTGGCATACCATTCATGGAAGTCTTTGTACATTGGGGTTTAAGTACATAACCTAAAGTGCATAGTGTCTCTTAGTACATAGACCCATAGTGTCTCTTGCACACTTGACTACAAGGTTGCTGAGAGAAGAGCCATGCCTCTCTAGATACCATGATGTTCCAGAACCTGGGACAGGCAGCTCAATTAAGATTTGCTGAATTCATAGATCAACAACGCATCTCTACTGGGACTCTCACTGCCTCTGACCAGAGGTCCTCTGTTCTAGTTTGCTAGCTGCCAGATGACACACCAGAGACGGATTGGTTTTCAATAAAAGGAGGTTCATTTAGTTAACATATAGTTGTTCAGAGGAAAGACAGCTAACTTTCAACTGAGGTTCTTCCTTATGTGGGAAGGCACAGGGTGATCTCTGCTGGCCTTCCCTCCAGGCCTCTGGGTTCCAACAACTTTCCCCAAGGTGATTCCTTTCTGCATCTCCAAAGGCCTGGGCTGAGCTGCGAGTGCTGAGATGAGGTATGCTGAGCTACTTTGGCTGTGCTACATAGAACTCTCTCATTTAAGCACCAGCCAATTAAATCAAACATCATTCATTGCAGCAGACACGCCTTTTAACCAACTGCAGATGTAATCAGCAACAAATGAGGTTCACATGCCATTGACTCATGTCCACAGCAATAGAACTAGGCACTTTCACCTGGCCAAGTTGACAACTGAATCTAACTACCACATCCCTCTAGAGAAAGCATTTCTGTGGAAGGTCTCTCTGTCTCTCCCTTATTTCAAGAGAAAAGATTAGGACATGATTTTGTTATTGATCCTTGCACACTTACCCTCTGTCTCCCCTGCCCAGCACTTGCTCTCACAGTCCTCTCCATAGCCTTTGCTGCTGGTGAACCTCAGGTGACCCTCTTTTTAAGGAAGAAAAGGAGTGAGGTGGCAGGGCCAGCATGCCACAGGCAGTATCAGGAATCCAGCTCCCTGGGTGTTCAGTGTGATGCTCTTGGCTGCTTCTTCTTTCAAATTAAAGGCAAGGATCAGAGTGCAGATGAGTGGACTAAGCCTGCACACAGGCTATCCAGGCTCACACTCTCATCCTTTGAAGGGTTTAATTGAGTGGACCTTGGTGGGCCTCTCCATGGGGAGCAAGTCTGAGCCTGCCAGATACTGATGAGACCCCTGCAAGTTTCATACAATGCAGTTGAGGAGAGAGCCCCAGGCCCTGCACAGCCAGTCACACGGAGCATTTCCTTGTGCTGATGGAACTTTCCAATCACACACAAGAACTCTGTCTTTCAACTTTAACCAAGAGAGGCACTAGCATGTCTAGAAACAAGCCCAGCTCATGAGATGCAAGTAGCTGGGCAGTGAGAGCTGGTACAGGCTGATTTTTACCCTGTATCAGGAGAAGAGGCAATCAGGAGCTTCTCTGAGTCTTCTTTCAGGCAAAAGCACACACTCACATTGTCAAAGACATGCCTATTGAGGAAACCAGTCTGCTCTCCTTTTAACAAAACACACTATCAATTTTTAGGGGGAAAACACTTTTTGGTGGATTTGGGCTAGAGGATGAAATATGCACATGAGTAACAACCCTTGACACCTTGCATCTCTATAACTGTACACACCCACAGGTGTGCTACGTACACATCCTTCACCTGCCTGGGAAGCGGCAGGAGGTTGCACTACAAAGCAAAAGAAACGCGACCTGTTTATGTCTAATCACAGCTTGTGATATGACTGGCTAGTGGATGCTGGGCAGTGTCTGTATGTGAACTATAATAAATGAACTCAACCAGAAATGCAAAGGTGTACAGTTATGTGTAAAACACATACATGGTGTATTCTGTCATACGTCAGGGAGAGGAAGGGACTGAGACGACCACGTCGTTTTCAAGCAGCGCAGAGAGCTAGCCCTGTATGAAGCTATGCTGGTGGGTACGAGGTAACTGTGGTAAGCCTCTCTTCCGAGAGTCACGCACAGGGCTAGCACCCTCTAACACAGCCTCATCACCGCTGATTGAGTCTGTTCCTGGATGACTGTTTGTCTCCTCTTCCCTCACTGTAATTATCATGTGCAGCTTGTGTTAAGCAGTACCGATTTTAAAGGTATATTGATTCCAAGCAAATTTGTTCAAGAACTTCAATGAAATAATTTCAAATTCAGACTTTCCAAGGATTTCCTGAAGTGTCCACACCCAGTGATACTATTTATAAATACCTTCTCAGTTCAAGATGAGTTCTCATTTATCCAGCTCTCATTTATCCTATCTCTAGCAAAGGCCTTGGCTATCCCAACTGGCACTGTATTCCTAGAGAAAGTTCACAGGGGTGTCAGTAAGTAGATGAGGCTCCCCAATTGTATGGAAGAATTAAAATTTACAGTCTCATTGTCCAGCTCCTGATCCCCTGGTTTGAAAGACATAGGTTAAGTAAATGCTCCCAAAGCCTGTGAAAACAGTGGTTTTCATTAAAAAGGAGATATGCTTTTTGGTCCACTGCCCCTGGAAACAGTCCCAGTAGGTGATTTCCCCCTTTTGAAAATTGTTGTCTTTAGGTCTGTACATCTGGGAGTGAGCGCCAACCATCTCTGTGGACTCTGAACACATCTCACTATAGCTAACCTGCAGGGGAAGAAATGGGAGCTCACCATTTGCTAGATTTAAAGTGAATTAGAGGAGAAGCTGGATTTAACATGGGAGAAAAACTTTTATAGGGTGGCTCCTGGGGAACAAGTGGTGAGTAGATTCACAGGAACAGACAAATTTGCTTTAGCTTTCCCAGGAAGAGTTTGACCATGCAAAGCAATGCAGCCACCTGCCCTCAAGAAAAGTGCCGTCTACAGAGAAATTCAGTCTTCAATGACTCTATGTCATTACGTCAGAATGGATCTGAATCAGTTGCATGTTCAACAGCTGCAGTGACGAGGTCCAAAACTGTGTAAGAGTGAAGAAGTTTTAAGAAGAGTCAAAGTCTACATGTAAAAGCACAGGGTCAGGCAGGCCATGATGGCTCAGCAGGCAGAGTTCTCGCCTGAGACCCAGGTGCGATTACTGGTGCCTGCCATACGAAAAAAAAAAGCACAGAGTCCTATAGCTCCTTGCTCAGGTTGCTGGGGACTTTCTTAGTCCCCCAAAGAAAATTGGTGGCTAATTTGTAACAAGGAACCCCTGCTGAACAAAGTGGTAAATGAGAAGTGCAGAAGGGAGCAACCCTGGGTTCACAACTGGTATGATCTGAGTGACCATGAGGTGTCATCTGATCATCTGTGGTCTCCAGGTCCTTTTGCCATAAAATTGGTCAATTTACAGCTTTGTTGAGATGGATTAATGAATGAAGTGGACTTTCCAGGGCAAAACCAGGTGGGGTGTTCCCTTAAAGAATATTTCATTTAATTCTCATGACATCGTAGGACTCAATTATGAGTACCCCAGTACTTACAGTCCTCCCAAGATACTAAATCTATTCAAGTATTTCATTCCAAAATTATGTATTAGAATTAATGTCTATATTTAATGACCCCTGCCTAATGGCTAATACTGGGACAGAAAGAGGGTGGCTGATGTCTCAGGTGGCCTTTAAGATAATATAGATTCCAATTAGGATGCTGGAAAAATTGTAATTCTGAGAAAATCAGCACTATGCTATCCTTGGGAAATGGGATTCGTAATTTCAGCAATGGAAAATTTACTAATTAATGGCATTAAAGTGTAAAATAAACATCAATTAATCTTTTTAAAAAAGAGTTGGGAAGAGGTGATATTTAACAAAATCATGTTTCTAATGTAAACAAGTGAAAGTTGATACAAGTCATATATCTGTGCCCTGATATAAAATACGAAGAACACAACCTTCCTAGATTTCAGTGGAGGCATTCAGCTTTACTGTGACGCTTAAAAATAATTCCAGTCACTCTAACTTGAAAATGACTGCTTTCTGTTTTCTTCAAAGCTATGCAAATGCAAATGCAAATTGTCCATTTCAGGTCATTCACATATCTGTGCTTTCAGCTATACTCATGACGTATATCCACATATGGTAATTTTTGGGTCAATGTCAGATAACTGCAAAGAAGCTTTTATTATAAATGGGGCACAGGCATTGTACATCTCCCCACTTCCCACCCCACATACCCTTCTTTCTCTCTAGCACATCCAAACTCCATCAGAAGGTATATAGGAGAGATAAAAGACATGAAAGCCAGGAGATGGGCCAATGCAACAGGAAAGGAGGTCACTCGCAGCCCCTGAGGTGGCTATGCGTGCGTTCACTTGCCTTTGCTTTCCTGATCCTGGTAAATATGGATGATTATGATGTGACTCGAATATCATGTTACTTGCTGTCACTCTATGTGTGTGGACGCGGGGATATATGCAACCAAATTACATTATGTGTACAAATCCAGAAAAGTTTAATGCAAATGAGAAACTGACCAAATTCCCAGGCTCAAAATTCAACTTAACTCCAGAAATTGTAGCCTGAGATGTCAATGCACTCTATGGTCATGTTTTTCCTTACTAGCCTGGAATATTTAGCAGTTAGAATTCTCAGCTAATACTGGTCCTCCTCCCATTGGTTAACCTTAGTGACTGTATCTTTGCATGGTTGGAGCATGTTTACTAAGTGTTAAACATACCTTCCTCAAACTTAATCCTTTTGAGGTCATCCCAAGGGACCAGTCAGGCTAGGGGAGGGGTCCCATGGCAAGTGGAGTACCGAGGCATGTCACCCCTACCTCTCGCCCCTCCACCGAAGTACGTCTCTGAAATTATCCAAGTTGTCCTCTGTAAATCAGTCCTTTAGTACGTGCAGCTGAAGAATTAGCTGCTGCCCTGCTTCCATATTTCCAAGTCAAGCAGATGTTTGCAGCTTCTAGTTTTCTGAAAGACAGAAAAATACAAAGTATGGTTGGGCCTGGGTTCTGGTCCTTCAAGAGTCCATGGATCTTGTTCTTTTCTTTGCCTGTGGTACCTTGAAGAAAGAGGCCGTGTGTCACCTAGCAGTGAATGAATGAGCTAAAGAATGAATGAATTGAAGAAATTCTGACGAAGTTCTCCAATTGAAGAAGAAATTGAGGTTCGTGCCTCATCTGACTCCCTTGTTGAAACTATAGATGAAAATAAATGTTCTCCTTCGCTTCACCCAAAGAGAGTGGAAGATGAAGCACTGACTGGATATGCTCTGTGCATTGAGTACATAGAATGAACACAAGACATGCATACAATGAAGGGGTACAGATGTTTATAAAGCCGACATATAACTTAGAGTAGCTCTGCACCCTCACTTCCACCCAGGCAGAGCTAGTAGGGGTACACTCGCTCGCTCTCCTTCCCTCTCTCCATGTGAACCTGACTCTGAGGATCATTGCAAAAGATTACCAAAAAAAGGTAAGATTCCACAATTGGCCTTAGGGATGGGAGGAAGGGGTCCCACTGAGTTTCGAACTTAAGCTGTGTACTCCCAGGTTTTCACCTGAAAGTAGCAAGAGGCAATTTCGGTGCTGACTCAGCCATTAATAAGTTGGTGCGTTGACTCCTGTTGGCTATTTTTTCCTTGCACAAACCTCACAATAAGGGGTTTGGGGTGATCAGGTCGGACTAAGATAAATGCGTGGGATGGGACAAGATTCTGAACTTCCCGAGCTGTTGAGCATATCATCATGAACTTAGCCAGAAGATTACATATTCAAAAACTTTGATTAAATTATAAACACCAAACCTTACTTCACAGTATCACAACATAAACGTCAATTCTCTTTGTTCTCTCCCCCCACAAATTTTAGTTAAACAAATGTGCACACACCCACACACATACATGTAAAAAACATTTATATACCCTTGTTGTCTTTCCAAAACAGTATGATTCTTTCATAGATTATTAGGTCTTCATTCTGGTATTCCCCCACCCCCACCCCAGCCATCCTTCCAGGCATCTCGCATTCAAGGTCTTTCATCCAGCACTGGAAGGCCCACATCTTCCCTGCTGCCCACTTCTCCTCTCTCCTGGATGGCTCTCTAATTTATCTCCATACTTCTATTTTATAAAACTCGTTTAAACTTCATCCTTCTTCTTAGTCAAGGAGCTTAAGGCACAGATGCACTGTCCAAGGCCTGGGATCGTGTTTGAACAGACAGACCATATCTTCATCTGACCTGGATGTTCTCTTGAAAGAGAACTTGGAGTCAGCTGGGCCAGATCCAGCCTTGGACACTGAGCATTAGCTGTGGGCTCTGCTGGACCAGTCATGAGAAATGTGGCTGAGACAACCAACCAGCTTAAATGTCACCAGGACAAAGAAAGTCTGTTCCTCAGTATCTTTAATATATTGGTTCATTTCAGCAGAATCTCCTCAATCACTCTGTCTTTACAATCACTCTGTCTTTAGCATCTTCTTTCACAGGCATTATGTAGGTCTGATAGACTTTCAGTATTTTTCTTTTACCTCAGCTATGTCATCTCCACTCATTCATCTCAATTCCTTTCAGAACAACTACTGTGGTAAAGTTGAAAACTGCTAAAAGAAAAAATTTGAACCCTTTTTGTGATCGTGATATCTTCAGTGGGCAATTTTTCCATGTCTTACGAGACTAAACACTTTGCTGCAACTTTTATATTGCCATTTTCGAAATTGCTTTTTCATTGTATCTCCTCCCTGTACATAAACTATGACTCATTCCACCAATCACAAACAATGCTTACTCCCCCAAATTGGCAAATCGCTAAATCAACCCTAGGAAAAACTCCAGCAGCATGAGGAATGAACAGAAAGGGTAATTATTCATTTCTTTGGTCTTATTTAAAAATCATTTTATTGAGTCTTCAAAAAACAGATTGCGAAATATATCTAAGTTTGTATTCAGATGGTCCTGAATCTGTCCACAAACTGGAATGCTTCCAGGAGAAAGGTTCAAAGTCACAGAGCCCAAACCCAGGCAGGAGTTGGACCTGGTGAATGTAGGAAGTGAATCCACTTGTTCTCCTCTTCACTGTCAGCCAGGGAACACACTCTCACAGCCCACAACAGCATGTTATCTGTCATATTTAAACATTTAGTAGGAAAATGCATTAACTTATTGGTTTCTTTCACATGAATCTATTCTATTCTATTCTATTCTATTCTATTCTATTCTATTCTATTCTATTCTATTCTATTCTATTCTATTCTATTCTATTCTATTCATCTGGGAATATTTATCTAAGTATTTCCACATTTATATTTCCTAAATCTGAGGAGTATAACTTTATGTAGTGCTTTTTAAAAATTGGCCATCAAGGAAAGGTTTATAGGCAACCATCACCATGTCTGCTTATTTGTCAATAATCTCCTGGGGCATTTTCCTGAAACAGCATTTTGTCTCATTTTTCCATTAAAGACCTAAGTCCCTCTGTCCAGACTCATCTGTTTTCTTTGCACCTCCCACAGGGTATCATCTATCCTGGGTTCCAAACCACATTTCTGGGAGGGTACTGGCTGCCCGTGGAGTTCTCATGGTGTCAATGCCTTCATTACATCACACCCCGAATACCAGAAATGACGATGTCTGGGAAAGCTTCAGCACCAGAAGAGGAGCATGGGCTCCTCCCCCTCCCAGACAAGAGGCTGACCTTCCCTGTGGAAGTAGTGGCTCTGAAGTAACAAATCTTTTGTTATCCTGCCATGGGCTCCTTTCCTTGAGCAATTCCTGCAGACATCTGCTGAAGAATTCCCAGGGGTATACTGTATGAAAATAAATCATACTTCAGTGTCTCTTATTTGTGAGACACACTTGTGCATAAGTCTGAGTTCCTGACACTGTGCAACACCCCAGACCCATAGCATCACTACCCACAACAAATGTTTCTCGATCAAATGATGGAAACACCAATGTGGAGCATGCCATACCGCCATTTCAGAAACTGATAGTGCCACAAACACCGAAACTCAGAATTTACCATGATTGCAGTTAATAAAATGAAACACATATGCTCTCCTAAGCTCATCATGCACTCTCCATCACCTCTTTACTACATGCAGCCCATCATTTGCATGGGTAGCTGTGCATCTCGTGGAATCTCATGGAGAAGAGCGTGCTGGAGAGCAGAGAGGACTGCCACCATGGTAGAGTCGTACCCCAGCTTCCTCTTTCAGGCCTGGGGAAAGAGACCACCTTAGGCACATGCAGGTGCATGTTGGGTTGTCTGTCCATGCTGCTCCCATTCCTGACATCTGGATGCCCTATTGGTCCAGTGTAAAAGGTCTTCAGAGCCAATGGAATGGGGTTTTCCCCTCTCAGGTGTCTGTCCCAGATGAGTGAGAGAAGCCACTATGACTTTCGTTGTGCAGACCAGCAGCTACAGCCTTTTATGCTACTGGGTCCTAAAGTCTAACCCTAAAGAAGCAAACCTCTCTCCCAGCATACAGTGCCCTTTTCTTCTAGGGGACACTGATTTCCCCCCAAAAAATGAGCTCTGAGCTTCAAATCTTCTCCACTCTGCCTCTTACTGCTCAGCATCCCAAGACTGGGTCCATGATGAGACTCTTTGGGTTCTTCATTCCTTTTCAACAAATACCGGTTGCCATGGAAACATGGATGGGGCTACCTTGGACAAGACTCATTGGAGCTTTTTAGAAAATGAAATTACCCTCAATCATTTCTCTGGTTTTCTGCAACAGCGACTCACATGCATCCCACAGTTAAATAAATAGGCTTGGGAAATTAATCTAGGAGTCTCTGTGCTGATATGGCTTATATTTAAGGAACTAACCCCCTGCCTTTAGACAAGCTTACTTGATGTCTATAGACCCCGTTCTCCCTGTGGCAAATCTCCAAAATGACCAGCTTAAAAATGAACTCTATCCAAGAGCCATTCAGTGACTCTGGCAGAATCCTATTTGGGAGCATGTTAAAACCTTGGCTGCCACATCAGATCTGCAAGCTCAAGGGTGCAATTGCATCCAAGGAGTAATTTTGGTAAGGGCAGAAATGCAGCCTATATACAATTATTTCTGACCAAAATAGCAAAGTACAGCCTAGCACAAGATAGGTCCAGGATTGAGAGTAGGGGGAAAAAACTTGAGAAGGGAGGCTTCTTCCCTTTAGATCTTGGCAAAATTGACTCCTTTTTATTCTGTGAAAGTTATTGATCTGTGAGTGGTATAGGGGAATCTTTCTTTGAAAATATCCTTGTGAATATTTGTTAATAACCATAATGTTTTAAATCTTAACAAAGCCCATTTAATTTTTTTTCCAAAACTTTCAGGTGAATTAAGTCTGTAGCAAGTCAATGTGGTAGCCTCAGGGGCACCAATGGGAGACTTTGGGAGATGGAGTCTATTACTTAGCTCCCAGGACCCTGGGAAAGTGAGGTCCAGAAGTCTGAGGTCTGCCCTGGAGAACCCAGGCCAGTGACCCACGGTGGCCCACAGTCACTCGACACCAGAGCAGCACTATGGGTGGCTGGAATGAATATTTAATAGAGAATGACGATTAGGTGCTAGTGTTAATTCTGCTACTGACCAACTTTGTATCATTGGTTGCAAAGTTTCAGGAGGTTGGTCAGCTTTGATTCTGCACTGACAAAATGAGAGATTTAGATGAAATAAATGCCAAGGCTGTTTTCAGACCTGAAATTCCAATTTAGGGCCTAGGCTGAGACCCTCAGTCGGGCAGACTGGTTTAAATTGTGTTGTGTGGTAGTGCTAACCTCACTAGGGTTGATGTTGGGTGGCAAAAAGCGACATCCGGGGAGTCCCATGGAGTTTATTAACCTGTCAAATACTGGGGACATTTTGCAGCATCCATCCATCAGTCTTATTTGGGGGAATAAATGGCAGTTCGTGGTGCAATCAAAAGAATATGAATTGCTAAATTGCAAATACAGTTTAGTACATGTAATGACCTGACTAGAGAAATTATCATGACAAATGGACATGATCACTTATTCTTTTTTCTTTTAAATTCAGATGCCTTAAGAAATGGGAATCAGACATCCCTGTACATCTCAGAAGCACACATTCTCCAGAACCTCCCTGACTCCTTTGGATATGCCAAATGGCAGTCGACACTGATTGACATTCCATGGCCATGGGAGTTGTTGTAATTACAATTTGGGCCTATTAATAAAGCTTGCATATACTAAGACATTAAAGCTGTTATGTTTATGTTATTATCTCATATCTGTTTAAAACTTCTTTATTAAAAAATAATTCATTTCATTTACTGGACCATATACCCCCAAAATAATAATAATAATAATTCATATTCCAAACAAATCACCCATTGAAAGTTTACAATTAATATTTCACGTTTTTGTAACCATCACCAAAAACAAAATTAGAACATTTCGATCACCCTGAAAATAAACTGGGCACCCATTAAGTCACTCCTAATTATTAGCAGTCACTCCCTGTACTGCCTTGGACCTATGTACCCCAGAAAAACATTCTTAAACTTAACCCATTCCTGAGGATGTGAACCCTTTGTAAGTAAGACTTTTTGATGAGGTGACTTCAGTTAAGGTGAGGCCAAATGAATCAGGATGGCCTGATTCAGGCTATTACTGAAGGCCTTACAGAAAATGCCATAGTTTTTATTGCAGTGTTATATTCTCTTGTATACTTATGCCACATTTCATTTACCCATTCTTCAGTTGATGGGCATTTGGATTTTTTTCTATTATGTATACTACAGCTTTGAACATTCTTATACAGGATTTTGCATGGACATATATTATTTTGAGGAACCATAGACTGTTATTGAATGTAGACATAAGATTTTACATTTCTAACACTAGTATGTTCCAGTATGTCCACATCTTCACAAACATGTACTGTTATATGTCTTCTTGATTATTCCATCCAGGAAGGTGTGAAGTGGTATCTCATTGTGGTTTTGATGCGTATCACTGATGACTAATGATGTTGTATTGGCCATTTGTATATCTTATGTGGAGAAATTTCTATTCAGAAACTTAATCCATTTTTAAATTGGGTTATTTGTCTTTGTCTTATTGCGTTGCAAGAGTTCTTTACATTTTCTAGATATAAGTGTCTTATCAGATATAAGATTTGAAAAATACGTCCTTTTATTCTATGGGTTGTCTTTCTTGATTGTATCCTTTGAAACACTTTTAACTTTGAAGAAGTCAAGTTTATCTATTTTTTATTTTGTCATTTGAGCTTTTGATGTCATATCTAAGAAGGCTCTGCCAAACCTTAGATCACAAAGATTTAGTCTTATATTTTCTCAAAAATGCATTAGAGGGCGGGCCACAGTGGCTCAGTGGTAAAGTTCTCATCTGCCACGCTGGAGACCCAGGTTCGATTGCCGGTGCCAGCCCACGTATATAAAAACAGCGCATTAGAGTTTCAGTTTTTACATGTAGATGTGTGATTCCTTCGTAGTTAATTTTTGGGTTTGGTGTGATGTAGGGATCCAATATCATTCTTTTGTAAGTGGATATTTGGTTGTCTCCACACTATTTGTTGCAAAGACCATTCTTTTCACATTCAGCTGTCTCTGTCTACTTGTGGTATATTAATTGATCATAAATGTAAGCATTTATTTTTAGACTCAGTTCTATTTCATTGATCTATATGTCCATATTTATGCCGGTACAGCATTGTGTTAATCACTATAGCTTTGTTGTAAGTTTTGAAATTGGGGTATGCGAAACTTCCATGTTTATCTTTTTTCCAAATACATCTTGGCTATTCTGTGTCCTTTGCATTTCTGTATGAATTTTAGGATCAGCTTGTCGATTTCTGAAAAAAAAAAGCCAATTGGGAATTGTGTAGGGATTACATTAATCTATAGATCATTTGGAGGTATATTAAAATCACAGTAATGAGACTTCAATCCATGAACATAAGATTTCAGGCTACTCATTTATGTTTTCTTTATATTTTCTTTTTACAATGTTCTTGTAGTTTTTAGAGTATAAGTTTTGCATTCCCTTTAATTAAATTAATTCCTAAGTGTTTTCATTCTTTTTTTTCCTGTTATAAATATAATTGCTTTCTTAATTTCATTTTTGGATTGTTCCTTGACAGTATATAGAAATACAGTTGATTTGGTTATTGATCTTAGACCCTACAAATTACTAATTTGTTTATTAGTTCTAGTAATTTTTAGTAGATTTCTTAGTGCTTTCTTTATACATATATATGAATGTGTTATTGCAAATTGAGATGAAGGTGTTCTTGTTTTAAAGTGGAAGAGAATTTGGGAAAATTAAGTGTTGGAGTTGCATGGAAGGCAGAATTTGATAGTGATGAATTTGGATTTTAGCAGAAGAGATTTCCAAACTAAATGTGGAAAATGCAGCTTAGCTTCTCTTTGCAGATTATAGTAAAATGTGACAGGAAAGAGATAAGCTGAGAACTGAGCTCTTGGATATAAAGAAACCAAGCACTGATCATTTGGAAAATTCTGAGCATTTGAAAAGTAAGACCTCAGAGAATATTGCTCCATGGGAGGATTTAACCAAACATGGAACCAGTCAGAATTTCAGAAATAGCCAGAACTGGAAGTGGAGTTATCCAGAAAGGATTTATGGAATGTTCTGTTGTCTGATGGGTGTGATCCCTTTATGCTGCATGGAGAACCCAGCTTCTTGCAAGACCTGTTTAAATGGAACCACAGGCACTCTGGACTAGATGGGACAGAAAAGGGACAAATTGAAGGAAAGAATACTTCAAAAGCAGAACCATGGGAGCTAAGGTCTGAAGTAAAGAAATCTCAGGCCAGGAGAGCTAGCCCACCCATCCACATGAATGGGTGAGTTTGCCTTGGAGGCAGAGGTCAGGCAGAAGGGTATTGCTGCCTGGAGCCTCAGAGAGAGTGGAGCACATTGCCTGGGGATCGGAGGGAGCACATACTTAGCTAAGAGACACATACTTAGCTTAGAGATGAAGCCTTTGGAATTAGAAGCTGGAAGCAATGGAACCAGGAACAAGGACCAGCAGATGCCAGCCACGTGACTTTCTGTGTGTCAGCCATTCAGTTTTTCTTCAAAGTCAAGGTATCTTTCTTTGGATGCCTTAGTTTGGACATTTTAGAAAGTTTAGAACTGTAAATTTTTGACTTAATAAATCCCCTTTATAAAAGCCAGTTCATTTCTGGTTTATCACATTCCAGCAGCATTAGCAAACTAAAAACACTAGGGAAGAGTTTTTTGAGACTTTAGTGTTAAGCTAATCCTTCTTTAAAGATTTTATAGAATCCACTGATGAAGCCATCTGGATCTGGGATTTTCCTTGGGGGAAGTTCTTAATCAGTAATACAATCTTTTTATTTATCATAAAATACGTGTTATATGAATATTAAGATATTTATTATTGGAATTAGCTCACATGACCATGGGTATTAGCAAGTCCAAATTCCAAAGGGCAGGCCACAAATTGGAAACTTGATGCCAATGACATTGAATTTCCCAAGACAAATGGCAAGTTGGCAACTCCAGTGAAGGTGTTGATAAATTCCCCAGGGGAAAATGACTCTCTGGAATAGAAATTCTTCCTTCTGATGGCTGAAATCACCAACCATTTATTGCCTTGAACTAACTGGATAAGGCAACATCTCTCATTGCTGAGGGCAATCTCCTTTGTTGATTATAGATGTAATCAGCCATAGAGGCAATTAATCAAATAATCAAAATACCTTCACAGCAATAATCAGGCCAGTGTTTATTTGACCAAATAACTGGATATCATAACCTAGCCAAGTAGACACACACATGAGGTTAACAATAACATTCATCGGTTATCTAACATTTGACATACAGTACTTCACACTATTTGCTTATAATCCATTTTATCTCTATTAGGCTAATAGTGGTGCAACTTCTTTTACTTCTGATTTTAACAATTTAGTTGTCGTTCTTTTTCTTTCTCATTTGAGCTAAAGATTTGTTAGTTTGTTGATCTCTCAAAGAACCAACTTTGGTTTTTTTAATATTCTCTATTGTTTTCATATTTCCTGCTTCATTAATTTTCACTCGAACCTTTAGTATAGTCTTTCTTCTACTTTCTAAACCTCTTTGTCCTTAATTTTCAAATGTAAAGGTGGATGTAAAGTTAGGTAACTGTAAAATGTAAAGTTAGGTAATTGACTTGAGTTTTTTAATAGTCACACTTACAGCTATACATTTTCCCCTAAATACTTCTGTTGTATCCCATAAGTTTTGAATTTTTACATCTTCATTTTAACTCACCTCATAGTAACTTAAAATGTCCTTTGTAATTTCTTTAACCTTTTGGTTATTTAGGAGTATATGAATTTTTATGAGTTTTCCAAATTTCTTTCTGTTATTAATTTCTTATTTCATTCCTTAGTAGTCAGAGAACATTTTTGTATGATTTTAAGCCTCTTAGAATTATGCAACTTATTTTACAGCCTATAATGTGGTATATTCTGTAAGTGTTTCATGTGCATTTGATAAGAATGTATATTCTGCTGTCATTGAGTAGAGTGCACTATAGAATAATTCTGCAATTTCAGGTGGTTGTAGTATTCTATTTTTTTATTTATCTTCTGCCTTGCTGTTCTGCCAATTATTGAAAATGGGGCATTAAAATGTCCAACTATTGTTTTTGAATTATCTGTTTCTATCTTCAATTCTGACAGTTTTGTTTTAATTGATAACTTACTATATTCCAAGTGCTGAATAAGCACTTTATATGAAAAAATTCTTTTATAACTCCTAAAAGCCATGTAAGGGAGATAGCCTCCTTATCCCCTCTTTAAAATGGGGAAACCGAGGCTCAGAAAGTCGTGTCACCATCTGAAACCTCAGAGTAGGATAGCAATGAAACCTGAGCCCGTGTCTTTCGGACTAGAACCTGATTTCCCAGGCCCTGTGACTTTCTGCCTCTTCCATGTCACTGTGGCGATGGGTACCTGTGACCAGGTGGGAGCGGGGCCTGAGCTTCATGTGGTGTGGTGGTTTGGCCTTCAGAGCAAGCACACCTGACCCTGAATCTCGTTCTGCAGTTTCCTGCTATGTGAGTCTGCTTAACTTCCATGAGCACCGGTTACTTCCGTTAAATTAAAATGATACCAGGATACCTGACCCCATAGTGCCTCTGTGGTGATCAACGCAATTATGGCCACTTCATAGCATAATATCCATACCCTCCATCAGTGTTAAAGGTGTATTTATCTTATCACTGACACTGTTCCTATTGTTATGTTTATGAATTGTGATTATGGCCAGGCCTGGATAGAGGCAAAGGCGGATGCTGCATCCATCTCCTTAGATCAGTGGACTCACTATATTCTGTGGGCTTCACTGCTGCCTCAGGGGAAGAGGCTGTTTTCACAGAGAGTGAGTTTTCCTTTCTCTAAATCCCTGTGACAGGAGGGACATCAGGAGCTGATGGACAGTGTTCCTGTGTTCTGTAACTACCCTGTGCTCTGTTCTCACTGAGGAGGTTGTGCATTCTGCCTGCCACTCTGAGGCTTGTGACCGGTTCATGCACCCAGAGAACTTTATATGGTTTTAAGTCCCGGCTGTGGATCAAGATGATCTTCATGCCCCCTTGTTAAAGGCCAAGGCCTTCCTGTCCTCTTTCCTCCTGCATGTCTCTTTTCTCAACTTGTTACAACAAGAACTGGATTCCTGTAAACAGGAAACATTAACAGCTCTGGGAAAGAAGGAGAAGGGGGATGAGGAGGGACAAGGTTGATTCTGAATGGGATTGGGAGGCTGCTTGCCAGAATGCTTTGCATTGGCTATTTCATTCCATGCTGAAATTCACTATCCATGATTTCATTAAAAGGAGCAGCTGCAGGGACAATTTGCTTTACATATCAGTACAGGCCCACAAAGCCGCTTGCTTAAATAGGGTGGAACAAAGCAGAAACAAAGCAGAGAGAGAAGAGTTAATCCTGAATGCACTCTCATGTTTTACCAACTCCCCTGCCCCTCCATGAATGACTGTGTCCCTGGAAATAAGCATGGAAACAAGCAAGAGAGCTCATCTGGGCCGGATTTTGGGGCCAGCATTGACTTAATATAAACTCTTGAGCATTGCTGCTTGACACATAATAGAATGAATTTCTATCACTGATATTTTTGCTACTTCCATGGTTTTGTCTTTTTCAGAATGTCATACAGTTGTAATCATACAGTAAATAATCTTTTCTGTCTAGCTTCTTTTGGTTAGAAATATGCATTTAAGGTTCCTGATATCTTTTTGTGACTTGATAGCTCATTGCTTTTTTTCACTGAATAGTATTCCACTGTATGGATGCACCACAGTTGATTTATCCATTCACCCGTGGAAGAACATTTAAGTTGCTTCCAGGTTTGGGCAATTATGAATAAACCTGCTCTAAGCATTCAAGTGAAGGTTTTTGTGTGGACATCAACTCAGTTTGGTAAATATCTAGGAGAGTGGTTTCTGGCTTCTATGGGAGGGTTATGTTTAGCTTTGTAAGAAACTGCCAAAGCATCTTCCAAAGTGGCTGTAGCCTTTGCACTTCCTCCTGCAATGAATGAGAGTTTTCATCACTCTACATCCTTGTTAGCAAGTTGTTGATGTTTTGGATTTTAGCCATTTTCATACGTTAGTGGTAGTATTTCATTGTTGCTTTACTTTACAGTTCCTTAATGAAAAATTATGGTGAGCATGTATTCATATGCTTATTTGCCATTTATATATATTTTCCAGTAAGGTGTCTGTTCAGATCTTTTGACTGTTTTTAACTGAGGTAGGTGCGTCATGTTTTTGGTGTTGCATCTGAAATCTCAGCCCCCAAACCAAAGTTTACATGGGTTTTTATCCTATGTTTTCTTCTAGAAGTTTTATAGTTTTTGGCTTATGATTCATTTTGGGTTATTGAGTCTCAGTTCAATTTTTTTTGCATATAGATATTCAACTATATAATTTATTGAAAAGATCTTCCTTTTTCCATTGAACTGTTTTTGCTCCTTTGTCAAAGATCAGTTGATTATATTTGTGTGGGTGTATTTCTTGTTTTCTATTCTGTCCATAAATCTATGCATCTGTTCTGTTTTGATTACTGTAATTTAATAATGTCTTACAACTGGATTGTGTGAGTCTTCCAACTTTGCTCTTTTTCTTCAGTATTGTGCTGGATATGCCAGACTTTTTACCTTTCCATATAATCTTTAGAATTACTTTGTCAATATGTAGAAAATAACTTGCTGGAATTTTGTTTAGGATAGCATTGAATCCATAGACCAGGATGAAAGAATTAACATCATAACAATTTCGAGTCTTAAAATGCATTAACACATAACACCTCCATTTATTTAGATCTTCTTTAATGTCTGTCATTAAAGTTTTATAGTTTTTATCATGTAGATCCTTTAACCGAGCCATTTATAACTCTACTCTCACTCCCTAGACTTCTAGATACCATCTCTCTTATGGGGTCTCATCATCCCCCCCATCAGTCCTCTTGGATGGGATTCAACACCATGTCCCTTTGTGCCTGGGAAATTGCCCATTCCCAAGCTATAGTAGAATTCCAGATGTCTCCCATGCAGCTATTTTCCTTCACTGGAAAGTTGGACCATGCCACATCCTCACCTTTAGATTCTCTCTTATGAAAGTCCAGTCTCTATGCTCTGCCCACCCAGGAAAACTCTGATTTCTCTCCTGTTTCTTTGATAATTAGGAGATGAATTCATCTTTTACTTCACTTCTTAGAAAGCAATACATAACTGTCTCCAAAGTAATCCTATTCTTTCTGCCTCTTCTTCATACCTTACAGGCAGACATTGGAAAAACTAGTTTTACAATTTCTTATGCGGTCCAAGAAACACATTGCTTTAGAATTTCTTGTACTAACAGCAAAACTTGGAGACATCAAGTGAAACTAAAACAAAGGATTTTGTCACCAAATAATGAAGCGCTGTCACTAAACAATAGAGACCTGAGAGGGAAAAATAAAGAAGATAAAATATTGTCAGAACATGGTACAGAGGGATGACAAGTCAACTTGAATAATTAAGAAAGGGTAATAAAAAAACAAACCCAACTCATTCATCATGATCTGTACTAAAGGAGAGTAACAACAACAACAGCAGCACAGTTCAGTAATTTCTAAAAGTGAGAGCTATGGAATCCAATGACAATGATAATGATTACGCCCTTTGAGAAGAGGGAATTATGGATAATGTCCTCAAGGAAGTGATATCTGAACTATTAAAGGGGAAAAGAGGTGATTTTTTTTTTAGTATCTATCAGGGAAGAGAAGAGAGTAAGAGCAGAATATGTTCTTTCCCTATGTTTAGGGAAAAGCAGGTCATCTTCAGTGTCTGGGATGGAGGATTCATGCAGAAAAGGATAGACAGTGGCAATGTAAAATAACCCATGACTAAATGACAGAAAGCTTTGCTTGGGCTTTTTTCTGTAGGTGAGGGGGAGCCATGGAAGTATGTGAGTCAGGGCAATGGAAGGGATAGAACCAGTCAAAAAGAGCCATTGGTCAGTCAATTGATCATAGTGAACAATTAGCCCATACCTGGCACAGGTCTGGGGCTATGGCATGAATGAGACACTCAGTGTTCCTGACCCATAGAACACAGGGTCAAGTAGGATCTTTGCCATCAAGGCAGTGAGTGCTCCTGGGGACCTGGTAAAAGAATGGAGAAGAGAGAACACAATCCTGGAACTCTAGGAGGTAGGGCAAGCTGTGATCTGGTGATTGATTGGACTTAGAACTAAATGGGAATGAAGGATGCCTAAGTTTCTAGCGTGGGCCAGATGGATGTCAAGATACAAGTTGTAGTATAAATGATTGGAAGAAGATTTAAGGAGGAAAAAGAAGCAGGTGGTGGATCTGTGGTAAGTAGATAAGAAGCTAACTGGAGAGCAGTGAGTCAGCTTAGGAAGAATTGATGATACATTAAACCATAGAGAGAAGGAACAAAAGTTATTTATATCTACAGTACATCTGAGGAGCAGCAAAAAGAAAATTTAAAGAAACTTAACAGAGAAGGCAGTGAAGGATTGTTACAATGCTCAGACTTGCACAAATGTTCCCCAGAAGCCATAGCTAACCTGCCAAGAGTCTACTGTTCTACTGGCATTTCCTTTGCTAACTCTTACCAGCCCATACCCTAGTCAAAAACTGATGATTTTTCACTGTTGTGTGAGAGTTCAGAGTAGAAGAATGAAAATAATGAGAACAAAAACCTATTTTCATAACCTAAATACAAGGTAGAAGTGGCAGATACAAGTTAAGTTCCCAGCATTTAAAGCTGTGGTATATATTCCTCACTCTGTGTCAATCTGCAGTGCCTTAAAAGTGAATGAAAGCTGAACCCACCTTTCCTTCAAGCCAAAATAACAGGTCTGTCATCCCCAAACTCCTCATTCCTGAAGCCCTTGAAGCAACTCTTCTGGTCTGGGCTTCTGTTTCTTTGTCTCACCTCACCTCATATAACCATGTAGATGGTCAGCTCCACTAAGATACAGTGGTCAGGTGAACTGGCCAAAGCTAAGGAAGGAGGGACATGGGAAAGAAGCCCAGAAGAGAGCAGCAATAGGTGAGAGTGAAGTATCATAGATTTGGCCATCTCTTTTTTTTTCCTTTTCTTTTGGTTGTTCCTAGGGTGGGGTGTGTCATGAAACAGGGAGGAGAAAGATCATGTTTCTATAGTCATACAAAATCAGTATGAATGTTAAATAAAAGAAGATTGAATAAACTGGGTCCAGATTCTGTAAGCCTCTATACCACAGCATCTACACATATGACTCATTTATTTATCTACTTATCCATTTATTTATTATCAAGCATGCTAGAATTTAATTTCCAAGCTTAATAAGAACTTCAAGGATGCCCAAACTTATTGAGCTCCTACAATATGCCAAATGTTGTGCCTATGTTGGGGATGAAATGGTGGAAAATGACTCTAAACAAACCAACAAGCAAGATTATTTTCCTCAAAGAACTTACTGTCACTGGAGGAAGCAAAGAATGCATGCAAATAAATATAAATTTGCAACTGTATTAAGTGCCCCAGGCAAAGGTATGTGATGCTCTGAGCAGTCAAGGAATTCAGCTTCCCTAAGAACGTGACAACTAAGCTCTCAAAGAAAGAGTAAGGCTAGGCTGGGATAACAGGTAGGGTAGGGTGGTTGAGTGGAATAATTCCAGGTAGAGGCTATAGCATGGAGAAAGACCTTGTGAAGAAATGGAACATGCACCTTTAAAAGAAAAAATAAATTGTTTGTGTGGCACATAGGAAAGAGGATAAGTGGGATGCGATCTCTCTGTGGAGGGAAGCAGGGGCCAGGCTACCCAGTGCCAAATAGACCATATTCAAGCTTGGTTCTTTATCCTAACAGCAATGGGAAGCCAACTTTTAAGAAGTTGTCCCTATCAATGACCAAGAGCATAGGGATTTGAGCAGGAACAGAGAATCGGGAAATTGCAAACATTTCCCTGTGGATGGAATTCAGAAAGTGCTGGGAGTTCCACTGAGGATGGGGTGAAAATAAATGACTGGTCATGGAAGATTTTTTAGGTTGGGAAAATGCATTTTTGCTTTATACCAGAGGAATTGGGAAGCACTGATTTTAAACAAGAGGTGGCACAAAATTCATCCTGGCGGCTGAATGGAGGAAGGATTACGATTATGGAAGAACAAGAACAGGAAGCCTGTGGGGGAGAGGTTGGGAGTCAAGGAGGGAAACAAAGATCCTGCTAAAGCCATAGCAGTGATGACAGAGGGCTGTGACATGCAGGAAAGATATCAAGAGAACAAGGTCATGGAGAAGTGATGGGGCAAAGAGGAACCAAGAGGAGGGGAAGATGATGTCCTTGCTTCTGGTGTGGGTGTCCTACAGCAGGGTTATTCTTTTTCTAGAAAGTAGGGGTGGTTATAACAAATTCAGTTATGAAGTTCTGTAGAATGAGAGAAACCAAGAAAAGAGAGGAAGCATGGGGATTCTTAGCACTAAGTTCTGAGGTTTGTGTATGTAAGACAAAAATTGTGTATTCTGAAGAATACTTTAAATACCATATACCTCCATTAACCCACCGGAACCTGGAAATTTGAAAACTGAAAAGCCAAGAAAAACTTCTTTTGCTTTGCTCTGCATTTTGGCTGTGAGGTCTTCTTTGTGGAACAAGTAATGGGATTCACAGGTATTTTAAACATGAAACAGACAATTTTTTTTTCCTTTTTAGTATTGTCAGGATTAGTATAGTTGATTAGAAGTAAGTTAAATGTATGCATGATGGCATTTCCTTGTGTGTGTTTCACAGGATGCATGTAGGTGATGATTGGAGTTAAGGGAACAATGGCTGACCATTGGCAATAATGGAGTGAACCCAATAATGGAGTGACCGGAATGAGATGGGGACTAAGGGAAGCGTAGTGCTACTTTTAGTTCTTTGGGAAAATTGGTTTCTCATTCCACCTCCTTTGCTAACTGTCTCTGGCATCTTCTGAAGTTGTCAGAATTTAGAAAGGCAGAAACATTTGAAACCTCCCTTTGATATATTTTCAGGAAAAGGAAATCCGAACAAATCCCAATGCCACAGTCAACCATCAGATTCCAGAAATCAGTTTGGCCTTTTTTTCAGTCACCTGTTGTCTGTCACATTTGTCATCCCTGGAATGAACTCAGCTGACAACTTTTTTTTCTTTGTTGATGACTAATGGAGGTGTTTTCCTCCCTAGACACTCTATGGTTCCAATATTCTTCCTGTCGGGAAAAAAAGGAATCCCCTATTCCCTCCAAAGCTTAACACATCTTGATCATAAGGAACAGCATTATTAGGAGTCAAACCCTTAAAATAGAAACCACTTAATTGGTACCCTGATAGAGTGCGCACACTTAATTACAATGATTACCGAGACTAAGATTCGTTGTAATGAATTTTCATGACTCTCCTTGATAGCTATTTGATAGCTCTGGATGGGATAGCACAGTCTACAGCTTCAACCTTGCCAGCTCTGCAGCCAGAAGGCTTTGAGTACTAATGGGACCCCTTCCTCAAGAGGGTCTTCAAAGCTTTTCATGAATTAAGATACTCCTGCAACCCTGCTGAGAAAGGACAAGGATGATCAGCCCTGTTTTCAGAGGGAGAAATGAATACCCAAGCCATGAGACCCTTGTTTATTAAATGGCTTAGTGGGTCTTTTCTTTCTTTCCTGCATGTTGTGGATTATTTTTTCCAGCTAAGTGAGTTCCAAATCCATCAAAAACTAAGAGTGGGAACTCTAAGCAAAGATACTGAGACTTGCTGACAAATTTATTCCCAGTGAAATACAGAATGTGCTTCAGACAGAGGAGAGATTTCCAGTCTCAGGGTAGAGGCTCTGTTTGGCTTTCATCAAGATTCATTCTTTGAATATCGATTCAGGGAAAATTATAGAGTCTTGTTCTAGCCATGCCATCTTCATTGAATCCAGAGATACAACAGCTCATATTATATTATTATTTTTTTCCTGTCTTATTGAATCAAGCCAGCAAGACTTTAAGAGAGGAGAGGATCTGTCTTAAATGCTCTCCGTACCTTTACATAAAGGTCATAGACAAATATACTTGTTGGTTTGACATTTCACACCTCAATATGGCTCCCAGTTAATTCTAAGGTGTGTGCTGCAATAAATGTGACTGTAAGACTCCAGGCTTGGGACTCCAGGGACAAGTGTCCTGAACCCAAAAGCAAACAGTGTGGATGTCAGGATGCTCTGCCTTGAGCATGGATCCCTACTAAAGGCTAAATTCTGAACCAGCCCACCTTATAGCACCCCCCATAAGTAGTCTTCCACATTCTTTCCATCTAAGTCAAATGGACTTAAATGGACTTGCTTATTTAACCTCTGATTTCAGACAGGCTCCCTGACCTTCACATTGTCTGTTGCTTCTCTTACTCTTTGGTGTGGTTTTCTAAGCTCCACCATTCTCTTCTCCCTATCTCTTCCCAGTGTCTGCAGCAACCCGAAGCCAACATGCTCTGTGCTCAGGCGGAGGCAACATGTGCATGCTCAGCTCTCTTCAGAATAAATTTATTTTCAGACTGTTTCTAGAAATTTTCAGTGTCAATATAGCAAGAGCACTTTGTCTTTGCATTCCAGACACTTGGAGGTGGTGTATATCACTATTGTCCATGTGCATCCAAAAGCAAACATCAGATGGATTCTGAGTGCAAATTATAGTGACTGAACTAAATGAATGTTTGAACCCAAACTGGAGGTGCATGATGAGATGCTTCTGGGTGAGCCCGTGAAATGGGACCTCATGCACATATGTCTTGGCTTTTTTCAGTTCCTCAAATTGGAGGAAATGAAAACTGGATACACAGCCCTTACATATGTGCTTTTGCATCTGAGCCTGATGGTGCTAAGATCACCTTTTCAGGGTTGAGGTATTGTGGACACTTGCCATCATGAAGGGGAATGAGATTTATTCCCGTTAGTCCAACAGCAGGTCTGTGGACACAGTTTGGCCAGGAATATTGTTTTTGTTGCCCCTGGTGCCTCCATGATGCATGATGGAGTTCCACTTAAGGCAAAATTTCCTTATTCTAGAGGCACAGTGATGGCAGGGGAGGGGTTAGCAAGGGATTTCTTAGGTGAGGGCAGCTGGTCCATTTACACCATTGCATAGAACGCTGAGGCCCAGCTAGAAGACCAATAATATTGATAACTAAAGAAGTAAATGAGTTGGAACGTCTCTTCTGAATTGGGATTCTCAGTCTGTGAGTGGGCAGCTAGCAAATGTGCTAATTCTGGCATCACAACATTGAGCAGGGAGCTTTGAAGGCCACTGAATGCTGCAAAGGACACACATGTCACAACCAGCAGATGTAGGCTCTGGTCCTGCCTTTCCCACTGCCGACTCTTGTCCCTAGGCAAGTCCCTGAGTTTTTTCTCACCCCTAGTTTCTTTATCGGGACCATAAAGATAATTCTTGTCCTGTGCTGGCATATTTTATTTAAAAGCCCCTTCTGTTGGGTGTACCCTGTTCCAGACGCAGCTCTATGAACAATACAGGTATTAACTCACTTCAACTACCTAACAGCCCTATGATGTGGGTCCTGCTGTCCCCAATGCACACAGGAGGATACAAAGGTACAGAGGACAAGTAACTCACCGTAGGTCATGCATGAGATTATTGTAAGGATAGAAACATAATAAAAGCTCCAGAAAGTACTGGCAAACGGTAAACAATTTTAAAGTATTAACAGTGATAACTCAAATACACTGAATCCTTGAGCACTTACTTTAAACTAAACCAGTAGTTTTCAAACTTTTATTTTTGAAATGCAAGACACATAGTGCAGAATACTTTTACTTTGTAGCCTAGCTTACACAGGAGGCAATAGAAAGTTCTCCAATGATACTAGCCTAGTTGTTGTGTAACACACCACCCCAAAATGTGGACACTTAACTAGGATTGTATTGTATACATGGACTCCATGGATCAGGACTCAGGCAGGGCTCAGGAAGGCGTTCTTTTCCTTCTCATGGCCACTGAATTGGTCGTGAGTGGGCACAATGGTAAGGCCCCTCACCTGCAGCTCCCCCATGCAGCCAGGACTTGCTCATAGCTTGTCAGTTTCAGGGAGTCAGACTTGTGACATGGCCGCTCAGGGCTCTTGAGGGTACTAGTTGACAAAGCAGAAGCTTCATTATTTTTATAACCCAGCTTCAAAATTGTGCCACATTCTATCAATCAAAGCTGTCACAGCCCTGCCCAGGAGAACACATGGGTTGGGATTTGTAAAATGTGCTACAAGACTCAGTTGCATTACATTCAGTCTATTGCAATATTTTCTATTTTATTGTCACTTTAAAAACATGTCAGCCACCATGCACTAAACTAATTCGTGACCTACTCACACAAAATTGCATCCAGCAGTTAAGGAAAAAAAAAAGAAGGATGCAATGTGCTATACTCTATATAGGCAATATCTCATTTATTTCCTATAAAAACTTTTTGAAGCAATAAAGCAAGAACTAAATATTCCCTAGTATACAGCAGAATCCAGTGTAACTTGTGACCTAAAGTGGCTGCATAATGTGACAGAATCCAATATTGGCCTCGTTAAGTCTAATTCCAAAGATGTTCTTAGCAACCGCTCACTCCTACTCCTCTGTGCAATGCTGTGGTGCTGCTGACACCTCATCAGCCATCATGGATGGGACATGATACAACTGCTTAGAGTTTATGCTGTATGTGTGCACACGTGTGTTTGTGGTCCACAGAAACTCAGATGGGATCCTCCCCAGTGAGCCCTGAGCTCTGACTGAGACTGCGAGGCAGGGATGCCCAGGCAGCTAATCAGGTGTCGGGGTCTCCTGGGTCAAGCAGGTGTGGACACTGCATCCCCATCAGTGCTCAGAAAAATGCCACAGACAGGCTGAGAGGCTGTGGCAGCCCATGGGGCCCACGCCACAAGCAGAGCCGCAAGTGGAAAATGCCATGACTAATTGTGGTTTAGCTGCCCGAGACGTTAATGAGCATTTTAAATGAATGTTGAGGGAACCTGGTACCCACATTAATAATATCATACTGCAAACTGACATTTTCTAATTGCTGGGTTTTGGCAAATGTCAGCTCCTAGGACTCAGGCATATTATTAGATTGGGGGGAAATGATGATGACAAGAGATGTTCCAGATGGAAAGCGTCAGCTGTTCAGTGAATGCTAAACCCTGCTGGCCATTTCCCACGGCTGGTCCTCATTCCTTGCGGAGCTACTACGTATGATGTGGGAAGGCTGAAAACCACACTGATTATTATGGAGAAGAAATATGACTGTTGACCTGTGAGTTTCTTCTTTTGTTTTGATTTTTGAGAATAGCGTTTGGAACCTGCCTGAGACTCCTCGGTATTTTCCCAGTGATGTTCGGTGGGGGTTGCCTGGGGGCCTCTTCGGTGCACCACACAGCTCACCAATGCTCTCAGCTTCCTGCTGGTTTAAGTGCTGTTGAGGCTTTTTATCTCCCCTCTGATCATAGGTTCACATCTTCCAGTTTTCTTTTGCTCTGTGTATACATTAGTGTCTTTGATAGATTTTTTCTTTATTATGCCCTTCTTTCCCTTCTCCTTTGTTTCACTGTGTGTAAGTGAGAAAAGCTGGTGCTTCACTGGCCCAGGATACTCTCACTTGATGCTGACGTGTTGCTCTGGGGACATTATTTCTCTGCAAGGTGCCTGCTGCGTGTCTGAGGGTATCTGGACCTCACTGGCAGATACCAAGTCTGCTGCCTAGCATTCAATCCATCACTCCTCAAAAGGACTTGTCGAGTGATGGACGGATAGACCCACTGCTCCAACTTCTGTGCCTTTACTGCCTTCTGGCCCCCCGGCCTTCTCACGGCTCCAAGAAAGCAAATCTTCAGTGGACTACAGCCAGGTGGGTGCTGCCCTCCCTAGCCCCAGGCAAATGTAACCCTACCCTGCCAGTTCCTGAGACAGTCAAGCTAGAGAGAAGCCCAGCCCTGCCCATCAACGCCACTGTCAAAGATGATTGGAGCTGGCCCTGTTTGCCAGGCCTAGCCCTTGGTCTCTGGACGTCCGATTACCTTGCTCACCATGTTCCCAGCTCTTCCTGGAGAGCTATTCCGATGTGACAGCCACTGAAAATGTGGAGTCTCTGCCCCAACTTGGCTCCTTCAGCCACCAGCACTGACACATCAAGAGCCTGCCTTTATTAGGAACCCCTGGAAATAGACTTGCCATAAGGACTGGAGGGCACATGGTTGATTTCAGAGGTGACCCTGGGAAAATAGGGGGTGGGAAAGGGAGAGTGGGAAAGGTGGGATGTCAAGGGGCTTACCACTGAGCAAAGCCGCAGGGCTAAGCAGGGTCCTACAGGGCAGCCTCTGCCTCTGGTCTCCTTGCCCGAGGGATGAGGGCCTGAGTCCCCACAGTCATTGACGGAGAGTTGCTTCTGGGGGGCCAAGGGAGGGCGGCTAGTTCCCTGGCACATCTAGCCTGCTGCTGGTAAAGAGATGCAGACACAGGCAGTTGTGGGTGGGACACCAATGGTAAGGCCTGACAGAATGGAGGAAGGGCACTGGCCTGTGTCCCTTCGAGCATTGCTAGGTACCAAGACTGATAGCCTGGGATTTCTGCAGCTGTTCTCATGATTCTGGTGCCTTCTCCTGAGGCTCTATTCAAGCTGGGAGAACTCCCACCATCCTCAGCTCCATCCTTCCTCATCCCTGGACCCCTTTCTTGAAACCAAGCTACCCACTCACCCCACAGCTGAGCCCTTTGGAAAGCTAGTAGATGCCCTATATTTATGGAAAGAAATTATTTAACAGCACTGCTCTTATTTAACAGCACTGAATCCTACGGGGCAGATGTTATTAACTTGAGGATTATGGAAAACCTGGCTAGACTTCAAGGAGGTTCAGAAATTCTTATGTGATTGCAAAATTTTGTAATTTTTCTGGAGAGAGCTTCCTAAAGTTCTGAAAGGAAAGCTTGGGTCAGAAAAATTTATGATTCAATATTGTAGAATAAAATTGTGTATCAACGTAAATTATGCAGGTGCTCTAGCTGAATATTAAAGAACAATTCAGAAAACAAATTGTGAACTTGTGAGGGCCAAGGGTGGGTGGCTTCTGTAATGCCAATCTTAGCCCAGAGTCCTATACTGAGTAGGTTCTCCATATATTTCTTCAGAGGATTATTCTAGTCTAGTATCACATCATAGAGACTTTAAACATTATCTTCTATATGTATCTGCAAACTTCTCATACCAGAATAGCAATCAAAGGTCATATGTGCTGAGTCAGAAAAGTCAATGGGTTCTGTAACGGAGGCTCCAACCTTTAGGGAGTTAAGAATTGAAAGTGCTGTATTAGTCAGTTCCTGCTGCATAACAAATTACCCCAAAATGTAGTGGCTCAAAACAACAGTCATTCACTTAGGTCATTATTCTGTAAACTGTAAATTTGGGGTGGGAATCTGAATGCTTCTTCTAGTGTGGACTGCATATAGTAGATCTCTACTAAGCTCGTTTATGAATCTGTGCACAGCCGGTCAATTGGCTGGGACTGGTGGTTTAGGATGGCCTGGGCTGGGATGGCAGGCTAATTGGGACCTCTCTCCATGTAATCTCTCACTCTTGAGCATGCTAGCAAGACTGGTTCATGTGGTAGCCATGCTCTAAGATCATAAAAGACGGAAACTGCCTGGCCCTTTAGGCCTAGGCTTAAGACTTGTGAAGCGTTCCTCTGTCATATCCTACTGAGCAAAGCAACTGAAAAGACCAGCCCTGATTCAAGGGATAGAAAATAGATTCCTCTTGTTAATAGGAAGAGTTGAAATGTGTCATGGCCATTTTTGTGGCTACCACAGTCTACCAGACCAAAGAGCCTTCCAGGTGAGTCCAGCACAAATCACCAAGCTACAGAACTATGAGCTGAATGAATGGTAGTTCTTTGAAGCCACTAATTTTGGGGATAGTTTATTATGCAGTAAAAGTTAATTGATAATCTGTCCTAGGTTGGGTCGCCCCTGAAGTGGATGTTGAGGTGAGGATTCATGTGAATGTGATTTACCAGGAAGTGTTTGCAAGGAAATCTAGGAGTGGTGTGGGGAATGGGGACTAGGAAGAAAATAGGACTATTATAGGTGGGATATCAATCAAAGCTCATAGAGGGAGAATAGGTTGGATCAAATCTTGCCAGGGACCACTTGAGACAGTTTAGGTCTTGCCCTAGAGTTGTTCCATTTGGGGTGAGAGATCTGCAGTATTTATGTCCCTGCACCTGTCAAACATGGGGGTCTGCATTTTCAGAAATTTCTGGCTTTCCATGAACCCAAGCCATAACACAGGCTATAGCAGTGTGAGTGCAAACATGTGATCAAGAGACTCAGGAGCTGGATTTTGGGAGTGAAGATGCATCAGAGTTTGGGGCGCACAAAATGACACAAGCCTTCTCGGGGATGTGATTGGAGCACAAATATCCTCTGACAGGTATTTTCTCTCCAAGATTTAGAGCCTTCTCTGTGGATCCTGTATATGATTAAAATGCTTTTACTGTCAAGAAGTTCTTTCTTATCCTCCTGATTGAACGTTTTTTTGTTGCTGTTGTCACAAAGCAAGTCCATTTCTCCCTGTGTGTGTCTCTGGGGAGGAAGCAAATCTTTGTGAAGTGTCCTTGCTATGACCTTGCATAAAAACAAAGAGTGTTGCTAATCCCCCTTCTGGATGTCTCTCTGCTGGAGATGTGGCCTCATCTCCATTAACCTTTCCCCATAATTGTCAGAGTCTCTCGTTTTAATCAGTTGGTTTGCCCCTCTCTTAATCCTCTCTCTGAGCCCTACCTCCTTCCCATATCACTTTCTTTTCAAAAGCTAAAGTCCCAAAGAAGACATTGACTTCTCACTGTTATTTAGTCAATGATAGGAATTTTAACAAGGCTTTGGTAGCCCAGATTTAGTATTCCTTTCTGCAAACAGAATTCTAGGTGTTTGAAGGTTGTTTTTGATTTTTCACAACAGTGTATTTCTTTGAAATGTGATAGTAATCAACACTATTTGGTTATATGAGAAATATCTCAAGGGGAAAAATCAAATGTCAAAAGAAACATTGCTCTCACTGGATCATCCATTTCTGGAGGAGCTTCACTTGTCTATACCTGGGAAGACTTCATGGTCCACCCTTGGAACTATATAGAGAGGAAATATAGAGATTTGCTGGGTAGAAGCACTGCGGGTGTCTTTCTGCGGCTCTTTTGTGTCATTTCCAAACTTTGGTCCCAAAAACCTAAAGTGTAGGAATAAAACATGGGCTCAGCCTGGAAAGGAAGGATTTCTTGCTATTCTAGACAAAAGACATTTCTGAACTTGAGGACTGGAGGTCCTTTATTCTGCAGAAGAGATGGCATTGGCAGTAGGGGGAAGCCAAGAACTGCCCTCAAATATTTGAAGGTGTGCTATAATGGAACAGGAATTACTTGTTGCTTTTGGTCTAAAGTTTGACCCAGCTTAATTGTTCAGGTTTGTTGCAGAGACAGGAGGCAGCTGTAAATGTGGAAATGTGTTCTTACATTCAGAGGTATGCAAAGATAAAGGAGATCACATCGTAAAAAAGGGCTAATGAATTTGGTTTAGAAGTTTTCACATCTCCCAAATTGTTTGCTGCAAGTACAGATTCCTAGGAAAACCCTGGATGTGCTGTGCATGTGTCATTTTTTTAGATTAGTGGTCATCATGTTCTACCTGCATCAGAATCACTGGGAGAGCTAGTTAAAACACCAGTTGCTGGCTCCATCTACAGAGTATGTGATTCTATAGGTCTGGGGTTGGGCTTGAAAATTTGCATGTCTGGCATTTTTCCAGGTGATACTGATGCTGATGGTACCAGAGAATCAGGTGTAGATCACATCGTGAGTATCAAGATGGCAAAAAACAATATCTTTTGTCTCTCCCCTTATTACTTAGGACTAACAGACTGAACTGGACAATGGCCAGGCCGTAAGTAAAAATCAAACTCTTTCTCTCTATTTGCAGCAACCAGCTCAGGAAACTAATCACTATCTGCAGCACCCAGTCCTGAAAATCAAACCATAACCCCTGTACCAGTCAACCCTAAATAGCCAGGACTTCATCAATAAGTAACTGTTTTCCTAATTGTTTCCCCACTTCAAACTTAGGACCTATAAGAGAAAGCCAAATATGTTTCCTTAACCAATCATATAGGATGCCCCACTTCTAATTAGCTGACCTCCAGGTCCCCATGCCAATGACTCCCAATCAGGGCATGCATGAAGTCTGCCCTTACTTCCAGTATACAGCTTTCCCACTCCTCTGCCTGCCTTTGATTTCTGCCAAACACAAGTGATGGTGGCTTACTCCCTTGTTATAGAAGCCCTGAATAAACAATCTTTGTTTGCTCTCATCTGTGTGGTCTTCATTTATTTCCCCAGGACAACATTGTTATATCATCACAAACCAATTCATACTTCAGCAAATAAATCCTGAACCTCAGTGACTTAGCACAACCACATTTGTTTTTCCTCATTCACTCAATGTCTAAGAGAAGCCACTGGCACTCTTCTCTGTTTTATGACTCAGAGATGCAAATGATCTCTGTCTTATAACACCACCACATAAACAGAGGGCCTCTAGGGTTACTGGAGAGGAGAGGGCTGATGTATCACACAGCAGCTCTTAAATGCTTTGGCCTAGAAGTGACAGCCATCCCTTCTATTCACAGCCATTGATCAGAAGTACTCATGTCATCCTAACTTAATTGCACTGGACACTGGGATGTGTGGGAAAAACTAGAGTATTTTTAAGTACTTCTGTCTGTGCCACTATTGTATACTTACTGATTGCTCAAAAAATAACTGTGTGGCACGGAAGGGCATTTCAGTGCCAGCTTCCACCATCACTAGGGGATGTGGCTCTTCCCATCCATGAAGCAGTGAGTCCAGTGGTATGGAATGAGCACTGGCCCAGGAGTGAGCAGGTCTGGGCCCTGAACTGGAGCCTCCATTTTCCTCTTCTGTAAAGCAATGGGAATAGAGTCTCAACAACTCTTCCATCTCTGCATTCTACAGTTCACGGAAGCTAGCAGCTTGCTTCTCAAGTCCCCAAATCAGAGCTCTAAACAAGGAATAGGCGCTTTGCATCACTGTTACCCAAAAAGTGGAAAGTTTCTTCCATAGGCTCCACTCCTCTGGTACATGCTCACATGTGATTTGGTGTAGCTGCCACATTTAATGAATCAGTTAATTTGTGAATTACAAGTTGGGCAACAAAATATTCAAAATGAAGAAAGCTGTTTATTTTATTGCTGTTCTATTCATTAAAATTAGTTAATAAAAGTGATAGTCTTGGCTAATAAAGAGGTACTAAACTAAGAAAGATACCAGATCAGGCTGAATTGTTTACAGAATAAATTTCAACAACATGGTTCTTTGTATTAAGCTAAGAGCCCATCGTGAGGGCAGTTTTTTACAGGCTGGTCAGAACTATCTTTCTCTCTAGGATCATGAACCAGCTGGTTGTGGTTGCAAGAACCTCTAAAGAGACAGAAGATGTGTGACACGGGTCTGTATGCAGGAGACTCGTGTGGTGTGGAGCAAAGAGCAGTGGGCTGGAGGTCAGGGGATCTGGGCTGCAGCCCCAGTGCTTCCCTTAGCAACTCGTGACTTCAGGAGAACAATCACACTTTGTTCTTCAGTTTTCTCATCATCATACAGAAACAGCAATAACCTATCCAACAGTCTGGGAGGAAGGATGGATGCAATTAATTTCTTGCATTGTATCCTTGGGGCCTGCTGCCCACAGGAAGATCAACTTATTTATGTCCTTTCTTTCCAGCACTCCATCACTTAGCAGATTATTTTAACAATATATAAGACAAGTACAGAAAAGTGTACTTTTTTTGACACAGCTCTGGAGAATCTATAATTATGGATCTGGAGAATCTGATTATGGATCTTTGAAGGAACAGATTTATCCATCTTTCTTTGGGGTCAAAGCCGACTTGAAGTGAAAGTTGAGGGGCATTGGAGGGAATCTGACTTGACCTAGCAGAGATTGGTGTTGTGCTTTTATTTTTCAGTATCCATAGTGAATTATGTCCTTAAGAAAAAACCTTATACTGATCCACAATTGGGGGGCAGGGAGCAGGGGAGCAGATAATGTACATCTCCACAACTATTTTGCAGATACAGGCCCAGTTCATTCTATGCTCATGTTTCTATCTCAACCACATTCCCCAAAGAGGTCATTTAGGCCACGGAGCTCAGGTTTATAGCAGGCTGGCCCACTCTCCAAGGCACAGGTCGGGGGAGACAGAACACAGAACAAGTGGCAGAGGATGGTGGAGACAAGGATGAGGAAACTTCTCCATGTCTCTAAATCCTCTTCCAACTGGGAATTTTGCCTGCAGCCAGCTCTAAGGGAAAGTGCAGCTAATCTTTCAGGAAAACAGGGATTGAATTTCCAAAAATGTACAAGTGACAAGTCTACTTCAGTACTATTTTCATTCCTTTCCCCTCACTCAATTTGCTGAAACTGCTCTACATTTACTAGTCTTCTCATTCCATGCATAAGCTTCCTCACTGGACTCAGTGGCATTTCTCCTTACAGGGTAGGCACAATAAAATCCCAGAAGTCATCAGATAAGATACCTTAGCCTGAAATAGCTTTGATCTTTTGCCGATGCTATGGTCATATATGCTATGGAACCTTCTAGAAGGTGAGCTACTGACTCTTCCAGCACGCTATGGTACAGAGTCAGGATATCAACCAACTTGAGAATGTTTCTTCCCTCTAATATACGTAAATATAAAAGGTCATCTGTGTAGAAAGTCAAGTCCCATGCCAGACATCAATAAAGGCTACTTTACTCCTGCCCCTGCCCTTCCCTGCATCAAAATCACTGGGAGAGCTAGTCAGAACACCAGTGGCTGGCTGGCTCCAGAGTATGAGATACTTCACACATCCCTTCCTGCAGTGCTGCATTCAGTCTCAATAAACCAAGACTCAGCAATTACTTCTCAGTGTTACTCAGGGATGGAGAGGTTTTTTGCATGGGCAGGCTCATGGAATCGAACCCAGGTCTCGGGCATGGCAGGCAAGAATTCTGCCACTGAGCCACCATTGCACCGCCTGGAGAGTCTTTTGAAAAGTGTTTTTTATGTATTTATCTAGTACTTATTGGCTATAGAAAATTTAGAAAAGACCAAATAGGAAAAAAAGTCCCCCAAAAGATTCCTGATATTTTTTGGAGTATATACTCATAATCTCTTTTTGTCAATACATATATATAATGTTGTTATTAGTGGGGTTTTTTTTACTTTTTTATTGTACAGTATAACATATATACAAAACAAAGAAATAAAAAAAACAATAGTTTTCAAAGCACTCTTCAACAAGTAGTTACAGGACAGATCCCAGAGTTTGTCATGGGCTACCATACGATCCTCTCAGATTTTTCCTTCTAGCTGCTCCAGAATATAGGAGGCTGGAAGGCTTAAATTTTTTTTTATCATCACAGTTAACTTTTTCTCCTTCTTTTTTGTGAAAAATAACATATATACAAAAAAAGCAATACATTTCAAAGCATGGTACCACAGTTAGTTGTAGAACATATTTCAGACTTTGACATGGGTTACAATTCCACAATTTTAGGATTTTACTTCTAGCTGCTCTAAGATACTAGAAACTAAAAGACATATTAATTTAATGATTCAGCATTCATATTATTTTGTTAAATCCTATCTACTCTGTGTAATTCGACCATCACCTTTGATCTTTCCATCCCTCTCTTTAGGGGTGTTTGGGCTATGCCCATTCTAACTTTTTTTATATTGGAAGGGTCTGTCACTAATATGGGGTAGGGAGATGGAACTATATGATGTTCTGGAAAGGCTGGGCTCTCTAGGTTTCAGGAGTAATCTGGACCAGGGACACATCTGGAGGTTGTAGGTTTCTGAAAAGTTACTCTAGTGCATGGAACCCTTGTGGAATTTTATATATTGCGCTAGGTGTTCTTTAGGATTGGCTGGAATGGTCTTTGTTGGAGGTTGGCAGGTTATGATAGGTAGCAATGTCTACCTGAAGCTTGTGTAAGAGCAACCTCCAGAGTAGCCTCTCAACTCTATTTGAACTCTCTCTGCCACTGATACTTTATTAGCTTCACTTCTTTCTCCCCTTTTGGTCAGGATAGAATTGTTGATCCCACTGTGCCAGGTCTGGATTCATCCCTGGGAGTCATCTCCCACTTTGCCAGGGAGACTTTCACCCCTGTATGCCATATCCCAGGTAGCGGGGAGGGCAATGATTTCACTTGCAGAGTTGGGCTTAGAGAGAGTGAGGCCACATCTGAGCAACAAAAGAGGTCCTCCAGAAGTAACTCTTAGGCATGCCTATAGGTAGTCTAAACTTCTCCGCTGCCTATATAATCTTCACAAGAGTAAGCCTCAGGATTGAGGGCATGGCTTATTGATTTAGGTGTCTCTTAAGTTTGACACAGTATTTGGGGATTCCCTGATGGTAAGGTTTAATAGTTCCATATTCTCTCTCCCATCCTTCAAGGGACTTTGGCAATACTTTTTGATTATCTGCTTAATATAATCTAGGGTGTATCCAGGCATTACAATAATCTATACAGGATTAAAGGACCTCTTTCTTATTCTGTGCTCCCTGTGTTTCAGTTGTTCAAATGAGCTATACAGATAAATTGAGTTAGATTATGTACTACAGAAAATTTTAGTTCCAGACTGTGGTAGTTAGATTCAGTTGTCTACTTGGCCAGGTGAAGGTATCTTGTTCTGTTGCTGTGGACATGAGCCAATGGTATGTGAACCTCATATGTTGCTCATTACAGAGGCGTGCCTGCTGTAATGAATGATGTTTGATTTAATTGATTGTTGTTTGAATGAGAGAGCTCAACATAGCACAGCCCAAGCAGCTCAGCATACTTCATCTCGGCACTTGCAGCTCAGTCCAGACCTTTGGAGATGCAGACAGGAATCACCCCAGGGAAAAATGTTGGAACCCAGAGGCCTGGAGAGAAGGCCAGCAGAGATCACCTTGTACCTTCCCATGTAAGAAAGAACCTCAGTCAAAAGTTAGCTGCCTTTCCTTTGAAAAACTGTATGTTAGCTAAATAAATCCCCTTTTATTGAAAGCCAATCTGTCTCTAGTGTGTTGCATTCTGACAACTAGCAAACTAGAACACAGACCAAATAATACTTTCTTCCTTTGATCTCAAAAAGCATGTGTGGTTCTAAATATAGACACTGTCTTCCTTACCCCTGTGTTCTGAATTATTTTAACCCCAACCTGATTGGCTTTGTTCTTATTTCTAAATAATAGGTTATATATATGTAAAACAGCCTCTCAGAATCCAGAAATAATAATCAACATTCTGGACTTAATATGTCTGCTCTAAAAGCTTACAGTCTAGGCCCCTGTTATAAGCATCTTCTAAAGGTGACTATACCATTTTTATTCTTTTGTTCCTGGCTTATTTTGTTTTAATAAGTGCCCCCTATGTTCATTCACATTATCGCATGCCTCACAGATTTATAGCAGCACAACCTTCGCTCATAAGTATATGCCATCACTAGCCAATCTACCACTCAGTCAGTGCATCCTTCAGCCACCTGCCTTCATCAGGCATCATGTATAGTGCCCAAAGTGCACAGTCTATCTACATTTTCAATTTTAGATAATTTCATTGTCCCTAAGAGAAGCAAAACCAATAAACACTCCCTCACCAAATAGGAAATCTAAATCTCCTCTTAACTCTTTTCCCTTCCCCCATTGTTTACCTCTGTCGTTCTGTGGTAGTGCTGATGTTTTCCTCTTGAACACAGCCCATAGCATGCAGTAGCAGTTTTTTCCCCTCTACCCTGGACTTAAGTGCTCTTTGTACATGAATCATATCTTTGAAGTAATTCTTCCAAGAACTAATTAATATGTCTAGTATTAATCAGTGCAATACATAGGTCTATACAACCCCTTTCAATCTTGTTCATCTTCAATATGGTAATATTACTTATAGACCCATTAGAGAACCACCTTCATGCCTATCTATTCCCTTACATTGAAGCTAAACTTCATTAGCTAACGGTTCACCCATCTCTAACTTCTATGTGTCTCTAAGTCTCATATATTCTGTATTACAAGCCTGATTATACCTTTATGCTGGTCATAGAAGTGGAATCATACAGTATCAATTCTCTTATGTCTGGCTAATTTCACTCAGCATTATGTCCTCAAGGCTCATCCATCTTGTCATGTGCTTCAGGACATCATTTTGTCTTACTGCTGCATAATATTCCATTGTATGTATAAACCACATTTTGTTGATCCACTCCTCTGTTGATGGGCATTTGGTTTGTTTCCATCTTTTGGCAAATGTGAATAATGCTGCTATGAACATCGGTGTGCAAATGTCCATTTGTGTCATTGCTTTCAGTGCTTCTGGGTATATACCAAATAGTGCTATTGCTGGGTCCTAGGACAACTCAATATTTAGTTTCCTAAGGAACCATCAAATAGTCTTCCATAGTGGTTGCACCAATATAAATACCCATCAGCAGTGCATAATTGTCCCAGTTTCTCCACATCCTCTCCAATATTTATAGTTTCCTGTTTGTTTAATAGCAGCCATTCTTATAGGTGTGAGGTGGTATCTCATTGTAGTTTTGATCTGCATTTCCCTTATAGCCAGTGAAAATGAGCATCTTTTCATGTACTTTTGAGCTATCTTATTAGCTCTTCAGAAAAATACCTGCTCTTATCATTAGCCCATTTTATAATTGGATTGTTTGTTCTTTTGTTGTTGAGTTGTATGATTTCTTTGTATATACAGGAAATCAAACCTTTATCCAATGTGTGATTCTGAATATTTTCTTCCATTAAGTTGGCTGCTTCTTCACCTTTTTGACAAAGTCTTTTGCAGTGCAGAAGCATTTAATTTTGAGGAATTCCCATTTATCTATTTTTTCTTTGGTTGCTTGTGCTTTGGGTGTAAAGTTTAGGAAGCTATTTCCTATTACTATGATAAAGATGTTTCCCTACATTTTCTTCTGGAAGCTTTATAGTGCTAGTTCTTATATTTAGGTGTTTGATTCACTTTGAGTTAATTTTTGTGTAGGGTGTATGATAGGGGTCCTCTTTCATTCTCTTGGCTATTGATATCCAGTTCTTCCATGCCTATTACTGAAAAGACTATTTTCTCCCACATACAGGGGAGGATAGTGATTTTCCTTGCAGAATTGGGCTTAGAGAGTGAGGTGCCATATCTGAGCAAAAAAAGAACTCTAGAAGTAACTCTTGAGCATAATTACAGGTAGGCTTAACTTCTCCACTATAGAAATAAGTTGCATAAGAGAAAGCCTCAAGACCTAGGGCTTGGCCTATTAACTTGAGAGTTCCTAGTATTTAAGAGAGTATCAGGGGGTTCCCAGGAGAAAGTTTAATAGTTCTATACCTTTTCTCCCATCCTTCAAGGGACTTTGCCAATACTTTTTAATTACCTGTCCAACATACTCTAGAATGCATTCAGGTATTACACTAAGCAATGCTGATTACAAGCCCTTGTTCTTTTCTGAATTCCATGTGTCTGAGTTGTTTAAATGAACTATCCATATAGGTTAAGTTAGATTGTGTACTACAGAACATTTAGGTTTTGGACAAAATAAAATTCTCTTCCTTTGGTCTGATTCAGTAAGTGAAGTTCTAAAATACAGACACTTCCCTGCATTCTGATTTACCTAAGTTCCAACCATATTGGCTTTGTTCTTATCTCTAATTGGAGCCTGATCTCTGTTCAGTTTCTTCAACAGTTTTGCATATGGCAGTGCTGACTTTTGGAGCTGCAGCACACCAACTCAGTCTTAGGTGTCACACAGTGTATTAGTCAGGTTCTCTAGAGAAACAAAACCAAGAGGATAAATCTGTAAATATGATATTTATAAAGGTGTTTCATGCACCCGTGGGAATGGAAGAGTACAAAATCCATAGGGCAAGCTGTGGAGCTGGCAGCTCCAATCACAGGAGAGGGTTACTAGCTGAAGAAGCAGTGAGTCTCTCTTCTTCCTTAAAAGTCTTCAGCTGATTGGATTATCTCAGAATCTAGAAATAACACTTAAAGCTCAGGATTAAATGTGACTGCTATAAGACCTTGCAATCTACGCCCCATTATCTTCTAAGTGTTTTGTAAAAGAGAACATGCAATATTTGTTCTTTTGTTTCTGGCTTGTTTTACACAAAATAACGTCCTCAAGGTCCATTCACCTCATCGCATGCCTGACGACTTTGTTCCTTTCTATAGCTGCAACATATTCCATCATATATATACACTGCAGTTCGTCTTTCTGATTCTCAGTCATTGTACCCTTCGGCCACCTCCATCCATTGGGCAGTACGGATAATGTCCAAAATAATGAATCCATGTTTCACAGTACCTCACTTAATTGTAAAGTAATTATCACTCTCAATTTTAGAAAATTTTCACTGCTCTACTAGGGTCATATTAGCAAAATTATATAATACCTATCCTTTTGTGTTTGGCTTATTTCACTCAGTACTATGTCCTCAAGGTTTATCCATGTTGTCACATGCCTCAGCACCTCATTTAGTCTTTCTGGTGCATAATAATCCATGTATGTATACACCACATTTTGTTTATCCATTCTTCTGTTGATGGGCACTTGAATTGTTTCCATCTTTAGGAAATTGTGAATAATGCTGCTATGAACATCGGTATGCACATGTCTGTTCATGTCACTGCTTTCAGCTCTTCTGGGGATATACCTAGTAGTGTATTGTTACCACATTGTCATAGGGCAACTCAATATTTAGTTTTCTGAGGAACTGACAAACTGTCTTCCACAGTGACTGTACCATTATACATTCTCACTAGCAGTGAATAAGTGCTCCAATTTCTCCACATCCTCTCCAACATTTGTTATTTACTGTTTGTTTTATAGCGGCCATTTTTTATAGGTGAGGTGGTATCTGATTGTACTTTTGATCTGCATTGCTTTTATAGCTATTGAAGATGAACATCGCTTTATGTGTTTTTTAGCCATTTATATTTGTTCTTTGGAAAAATGTCTATTCATATCTTTTGCCCATTTTATAATTCCATTGTTTTTTTTTTTGTTATTGAGTTGTATGGTTTCTTTATATATACTGGATATCAAATTTTTATTAGATATATGGTTTCCAAATATTTTCTCTCATTGAGTTGGCTACCTCTTCACTTTTGTGATTAACTCCTTTGAGGCACAGTAGCATTTAATATGAGGTGTAGGGTATAAGATAGGGGTCCTCTTTATTCTTTTGGCTGTTGATATCCAGTTCTCCCAGGCCCATTTATTGAAAAGACTATTCTGTCCCAGTTCAGTAGATTTGGGGGCCTTGTCAAAGATCAGTTGAACATAGATCTGGTGGTCTATTCTACACTTTCAGTTTCATTCCATTGATCAATATGTCTATTTTCGTGCCAGTACCATGCTGCTTTGACCACTGTGGCTTTATAATGAGTTTTTTAATCAGAAAGTGTTAGTTCTACCACTTCATTCTTCTTTTTTAGAGCATTTTTAGCTGTTCGAGTTCTCTTTCCATTTCAAAGAAATTTTATAACTAGCTTTTCTAAGTCTTCAAAGTAGATAGTTGGAATTTTGATTGGTATTGCATTGAATTTGTAGAGAAATTTGGGTAGAATTGACATCTTAACAATATTTAACCTATCCATGAGCACAGAATGTCTTTCCACCTATTTAGATCTTTGAGTTCTTTTAGCAATGTTTTGTTTTCTGGTTACAGGTCCTTTACATTCCTGGTTGAGTTTATTCCTACCTACTTAATTTTTTTAGTTATTATTTTGAATGGATTTTTCCCTTAATTGTCTTCTCAGTTAAGTCATTACTTGTGTATAGAAACATTACTGATATTTGCACATTAATTTTATATCCTGGCACTTTGCTGAATTTTCTTATTAGTTCAAATAGCTTTGTCATAGATTTCTCAGGATTTCCCAGGTATAGGATCATGTCATCTGCAAATAATGAAAGTTTTACTTCTTCTTTCTGATTTGGATGCCTTGTATTTCTTTTTCTTGCCTGATTGCTCGAGCAAGAATTATTACCACAATGTTGAATAACAGTTGTGAAAGTAGGCATCCTTGTCTCATTTCCAGTCTTGAGGGAACGTTTTCAGTCTCTCACCATTAAGAATGATACAGTCAGTGGATTTCTCATATATGCTCTTTATCATATTGAGGAAGTTTCCTTTGATTCCTACCTTTTGAAGTGTTTTTATCAGAAAAAGATGCTGAATTTTATCAAAAGCTTTTTCTGCCTCAATCATGATGATCATGCGATTTTTCCCTTTCAATTTGTTAATGTGCAGTATGATATGGACTGATTTTCTTATGTTGAACTCCTTGCATTCCTGGTATAAACCCCACTTGGTTGTGGTGTATAATTTTTTTAATGTGTCATTGGATTCAATTTGCAAGTATTTTGTTCAGAATTTTTGAATCTATATTCATTAGGGAGATTGGCCTGTCATTTTCCTTTCTTGTAACATCTTTATTTGGTTTTGGTATTAGAGTATTGTTAGCTTCATAAAATGATTTTGGTAGTATTCCTTTTTCCTCAATTTTTGGAAGAGTTTGAGCAGGACAGGTATTAGTTCTTTTTGGAATATTTAATAAAATTCCCCCGTGAAGCCATCTGGCCCTGGCTTTTCTTTGTAGGAAGATTTTTGGTGACTGATTGTGATTGGTTTGTTGATGTCTTCTATTTCTTCTCAAGACAAGGTTGTTCATGTGTTTCTAAGAATTTGACCATTTCACCTCATTTGTCTTGTTTGTTGATGTTTGTTTATAATATCCTCTTAAATTCCTTTTTATTTCTTCAGAGCCCATGGTGATGATTTGTTTATTTGCGTACTCTCTCTTTTCTTCTTTGTCATCCCAGCCAGGGGCCCACTGATTTTATTGATTTTCTCAAAGAGCCAACTTTTGGTTTTATTAGGTCTATTTTTTTTTTGTTCTCCAATTCATTTAATTCTGCTTTAGTCTTTGTTATTTTTCTTCTTCTATTTGCTTTTGGTTTAGTTTGCTGTTCTTTCTCTAGCTTCTCCAGGTGAGCAGTTAAGTCCTCAATTTTTGCTCTTCCTTCTTTTTAAATATAGGCATATAGGGCAATAAAGTTCTCTCTCAGCGCTACCTTCGCTGCATCCCATAAGTTCTGATACATTGTATTCTCATTTTCGTTTGTCTCCAGTTATTTACCAATTTCTCTTGCAATTTTATCTTTGACCCACTGGTTACTTAAGAGTGTGCTATTTAATCTCCATATATTTGTGAAAGTACTGATTCTTTGTTGGTAATTGTGTTCCAGCTTCCTTCTGTTGTGGTCAGAGAAAGTGCTTTGAAGAATTTCAATCTTTTTAAATTTACTAATACCAATTTTGTTCCCCAACATATGATCTATCCTGAGGAATGTTCCATGTGCACTAGAGAAGAATGTATATTATCCTGGTGTTTTGGAGTGTAACGATCTATATATGTTTGTTAGGTCTAATTCATTTATCACATAGTTTAGGTTCTCTATTTCCTTATTGATCCTCTCTGCTTTCTCTGTAGAGGAGAGTGGAGTATTAAAGTTTCCCATTATTATTGATGAAACCTCTATAGCTCCCTTCTGTTTTGCCAATATTTGCTTCATGTACTTTGGAAGTACAAACATTTATGATTGTTATTTCTTCCCGGTGAATTGTCCCATTTACTGTCCTTCTGGTCTCTTATGGTATCTTTACATTTAAAGTCTAGTTTATCTGGTTAGTATTGTTACTCCTGCTTTCTTTTGGTTGTAGCTTGTATGGAACATCATTTTTCCATCTTTTCACTTCCAATCGTTTGGTATCCTAGGGTCTAAGATGAATCTCTCGTAGACAGCATATAGATGGATCTTATTTTTAAATCCATTCTGCCAATCTGTATCTTTCAATTGGTGAATTTAGTCCATTAATATTCAAAGTTATTATTGTAAAAGCACTTCTTGAATCTACTATCTTATCCTTTGGTTTTTATTGGTCAGATCTATATATTCTTCTCCTTCTCTCTCTTTTTATCCTTAAATTACTCTTACTGATTCTCTTCAATTCTGTGCCTTTCTCCAGATCTCTCTCTCCTGTCTTTTTTTTTCCTTTCAGCTAACAGAACTCTTGTTACTATTTCTTGTAGGACGTGTCTCTTGATAACAAATTCTCTCAGCATTTGTTTGTCTGAAAATTTTAACCTCACCCTTACATTTGACAATTTTGCTGGATAATGAATTCTTGGCTGGAAGTTTTTCTGTTTCAGAATCTTAATTATATCATACCACTGCCTTATTACTTCCATCATGCCTGTTCGGTAGTCTGAACTTAGTCTTATGTGACTTTTCTGATATATGATAAATCACTTTTCTTTTGTTAATTTCAGAACTTTCTGATTATCCTCAGCACTTGAGAGTCTGATTAGTATGTGTCTTGGTGTTGGTCTACTTGGATTTATTTTATTTGAGGTTTGTTAGGCCTCTTCAATTTTTATAAGGGTTGGGAAATTTTCCCCCATTATCTCTTCAACTAATCTTCCTAGCTCTTTACTCGTCTTCTTTTGGGACAGTGATAATCTGCTGCTGCTGCTTGCCCCAGGTGAAGTCATGATGGAGCACATTCATTCCATTCTCTCCATCCCAATTCCTTTGTGTTTTCATCCAGATCCTCCCTAAATAGTGTAGAAGACGCTCTCTGGTTACTTATACCTTGGAACTGCTGTCCCTGTCATTTTTCTGTCACTTACCTTGTTGTTCCATGGAGCAGGGTTGAACTCAGCCTATCCTATTACACTACCTTACCAGAAGTCTTTTAGGCTGGAATTTGAAAAAGAAAATCTAATTCCAGATCTCTTTTCAGTCTAGATTTAGATGAGCAACTTAAGTCACCTTTCTGTGTCTTAGCCTTCCTTTCTGCAAATCAAGCAATATTTTGTGTAACAGACTCCTTTATTTTATTTTTTGCTTCTTCCACCCAACAGATTTCAGCGCAGCTGTGCATGGCAGCTCCGTGAACACTTTCCACCAAAAAGGCACTCAAAGGACTCTCTCTACTTTTCAGTGTTGGAAATTCTCTAAAGCCAAAGAAGTGCTGTCATCTTCCCAGGTACAGCCTCTGAGTATGGGGGAGTTCAGAGAATTGATGGTGGTTACTGTCCCAAGAGGCAATCACTGGCAATGAAGAATGGGAAGTAATGGATAAATGCCCAGTCTTCCATCCTCATAAGGACAACCCTTAGGTAAATTCTACTAGGTTCCTCAGAGGGTACCTAGTAAGGTCCCACTGCCCACAACAGTTACCAACTCAGTTGTGCACACTTGCTTGATTTTCTTTCTGTTCCTATTTTTTTGTCTCCTCACTTATGCTCTCTAAGATCACCTCCAAAATATAGTGCCTAGTCCCAAGCTTGGGTCTGCTTTTGGGAGAATCTAGACAAAGACACTTGGCTTACATAATTTCTGTTCTAGTTTGCTAGCTGCCAGAATGCAATATACCAGAAATGAAATGGCTTTTAAAATGGGGAATTTAATAAGTTGCTAGCTTATAGTTCTAAGGCCAAGAAAATGTCCTAATTAAAGCAAGGCTATAAAAATGTCCAAATTAAGGCACCAAGAAGAGGTCACCTTCACTCAAGAAAGGTCGATGGGCTTAACATTTCTCTCTCAACTGTGAAGGCACATGGCAAACACAGTGAAAGTCTGATAGCTTTCTCTCCTGGCTTCTTGTTTCATGAAACTCCCACAGGGGCATTCTCCTTCTTCATCTCCAAAGGTCGCTGGCTGGCCGACTCTGAAGGTCTCTCAGACTTGTGGCTCTGCTCAACTCTGCTGTGGCTTTCTTGTGGCTTTAAAAAGGGACTCTCTCCAAAATGTTTCCTCTTTTAAAGGGTTAATGGGTGGAGCCACAACTCCATGGAAGTTATCTGATCAATAGCTACCACCCACAATTGGGTGGGTCACATCTCCATGGGAACAATCAAAATACTCCCAGCCAGCAATATTAATGAGGATTAAAAGACGGCTTTTCTGGGGTCCACCATATATTCAAACTGGCACAGTTCTTATAAAATGGTGAGAATTCATGTCCATGGTTTTCCACTGTGGAGTGGTGAATGAGGGTAGCATGCCTCCATTGTTGGGTGAAGCAACAAAGGTAAAAGGACTCTTTACCTGGATTTCAGTAGATAATGAAATCATGTCTTTCAGGGAGCCCAGGGAAAAGGAAGGCATGAGAGAAGGATGAAATGTTCTTAGTATGCTTTCCTAGCAGCTCAATGACCTGACAGATTCCAGGTGACTTGGCTCAGCTTTAGCTGAGGATGCAAGTCAATAGAAGGCCCCATACAAGGACAGAAACTCACCACTGTGTCCGTTAGCTAGATCATCTTGCAATAGTCAGGTGTCACAGACAACAGAGGATGGTTTATGTGGGGAAAAAAGAGCCCTGAATAGAAAGTTTTAATACACAGAGTAAGTGCATGTAAAAACAAAAGCTAGTGAAAATGGAAAGAAGATTTAAAAAGAGATCCTTTCTATTTCTGCATTGGAGAACTAAAATTCCATTCTTTTTCCCAGCCATGAACACCTCCATCCCATAATGACACCAATCCTTCCTTTTCTCCCATTCCAGAACGTACACTGTTTCAACAGAACATATATTTTCAGTAGATAGAACTGGTTGCAGGAAGCAGATTGTGCCTGCTAAGGCCAGCTGGACTATTACTGCCTCTGACCTACACAGCCTACCCACTGGGCTCATTGCAAAATGAGAGGGGAAGAAGATGGCCCTTCACCAGTATATGTTACTCAAGGATTCTCAGCTTCAGATTCCTGGTCAGTAAAAAGGCCACAATGACACTTTCCTTGAAGGTTTTGATGAGAATTGGTTGTGAAAGATGCTTAGCATAGATCCTGGACCAGAGTAGGTAGTCAAAAATGCTACTTCATGCCTTTTCACTCTACCTGTATAAATCTACCTGCACCTATTAATTGAATACTTGAGGGCTTGATGATACTTTTGTGTTGTTTTCTTAGTAGATCAGAGCCAAAATTATATAACTCCCCTCATTTTATCCTTTTGATTGTCATCCTCCTGCTACATTAGAGAGTACCCTGGGTAGTAGATTCCACCTACGTGTTTTGCTAAAACATAATTGTCAAGGGGAATCCATCATATGTTTCATCAACAAAAAAAACTCATCCAAACATTGCAAATTTACCTATTGTGCTGGTTTGAAATGATGTATGTACCCTAGAAAAGCCATGTTTTAATCCTAATCCCATTTTGTAAAGGCAGCCATTTCTTCTAATCCCTATTCAGTATTGTATGCTTGAAACTGTAATTAGATCATCTTCCTGGAGATGTGATTTAATCAAGAGTGGTTGTAAAACTCAATTAGGTAGAGGAGTGTCTCCACCCATTTGGATGGGTCTTGACTAGTTTCTGAAGTCCTACAGAAGAGGAAGCATTTTAGAGGATAAGAGATTCAGAGAGAGCAGAGTAGAATGACATAGCCATGAGAAGCAGAGTCCACCAGCCAGCGACCTTTGGAGATGAAGAAGGAGAATTTCTCCCTGGGAGATTTATGAAACAGGAAGCCAAGAGAAGAAACTAGCAGATGACGTATGTTCACTGTGTACCCTTCCAAATGAGAGAGGAGCCCTGACTGTGTTCACCATGTGCCTTCTCTCTTGAGAGAGAAACCCTGAATTTCATCAGACTTCTTGAACCAAGGTATCTTTCCCTGGATGCCTTAGATTGGACATATCTATAGACTTGTATTAATTGGGACATTTTCTCAACCTTAGAACTGTAAACTTGTAACTTATTAAATTCCCCTTTTAAAAAGCCATTCCATTTCTGGTATATTGCATTCTGGCAGCTAGCAAACTAGAACACCTACCTAGAATCATCACGAGAAGTCACATAGAAAGGCAGCTCATAGATTTATACAATTAGGCAAGATGTACCTTCAGAAAAGAGGGAGCCCTGTGAAAATAATAATAATAATAATCACCCAGTTTACCTTTACTATACACTTGTTCTGTGGTAGACTCTGCTCTGAGCTTTGCTTTCATTATCTCATTAGTTCTTCAAATAATGCTATGTGTTGAATACTACTATTATTCCTATTTTAAAATAAGGGGATTGCCACAATGAGGGGACTGGTAATCTCCTCAAGATCAGAGAGCTTTAAATTTGGGAAGCAAGACAAAACTACATATCAGTATGCTACCAAAGCAGCTCATTATTCTTACTCTCTGTCCAGCCATTGCTGATTAATGGCTTCATCAACACATTGAGGGTAGCTTCACACAGTTGGAGGCTGCCAGGTTCATTTTTGACTGAATTGAAGTCATTTAATTAATTTCCAAAACATTGAATTAATTTGATACTGGCCCACCTGCCTGGTCTTCAGCAGCTACAGCAGCAGGTGGCACTCCAAATTCTCTCTTATGAGCTCTGTGACCTTGGATGTGTCAAGGCATGCAACCTTTCTTAGCTTCCATTTCCACCCTGAATTAACAGGAACAATATCTACCTCTCTTCTACTCACTTATCTCATTGTACATTGAATGTCTCCACTTAAATGGCTCAGCTCCACAATTCCAAAACCTGAGCTTCTGAATTCCCCAAAACAACTCTACCTGCTGCCTTGATTGTTCAAAGTGATGCCAGTCCCATCCACCTAGTCACTAAATCAAAACACTTGGAGTCACTCTTGAAACATTTCTTTCTCTCACATTCAGTATGCAATCCATTAGGAAACTGTTTCAGTTTGCTAATGCTGCCAGAATGCAATGTACCAGAAATGGATTGGCTTTTACAAAGGGGATTTATTAGGTTACAAATTTACAGTTCTAAAATCATGAAAAACTCCAAATTAAGATATCCAGAGAAAGACACCTTGATTTTGAAAAAAAGATACTGGCATCTGGAACACCTCTGTCAGCTGGAAGGGCACGTGGCTGGTATTTCCCAATTCTTTGCAACTGGGTTTCATCTCTCTGCTCTCTGTGTTGGCTCTGAGCACTCTCTTTCTGCGAGCTCTTTTAAGGATGCCAGTAAACTAATTAAGTCCTTCTTTGAATGAGGACACATCTCCATGGAAATAATCTAATCGGAAAATCCCATCCAGAATTGGGTGGGTCACATCTCCATGGAAAAAAAAACAATCAAAAGGTCAAAGCTCATTATTCTTACAGGTTGCAATAGGTTGCTCTTATTAGGGATTAGAAGAACATGGTTTTTCTGGGGTCCATAACAATTTCAAACCAGCACAGAAACCCTATAAGCTCCTCCTTCTAAATATATCCAGAACATATATACAAATATATCCAAGGAGTATCCACTTATGACCTCCATACCACTACCTCGATCTGAGCCATTGTCTTTGTTCCCTTTAATGACCCAAGCAGCCTATAACTGGTCATTCTGCTTCTCTAAACACCCCCCTCCTCCAATGAATATTTACAATTCTGCAGGTAGAGTCATATTTTCAAAAGCAAATCAAACCATGCCAATCCTCTGTTCAAATCTTTTTCTAATGCCTCATGTATTTGGAGTAAAGGCCAAAGTCCTGATGTGGCCCACAGGTCTTTATTACCTTATGCAAGTTCCTCTCTGACTTCTCCCTCTACTTCCATCATGAATATTCCAGTCATGCTGGACTCCTTGCTCTTTTAAAAACCAGCCAGTAGTGTGATGGCCTTGGGGCCTTGCCCATCTGTTCCCTCTGCCCCAGGTTTCTGTATGGCCAACTACATCACTTCCAGAGATGGACAGGAGCCTGGACAATTTTTCAGATCCCTAGTACTGCCTCCTTCTTTCTAATGGAGCCATGGATTGGTCTGCAGTGTTGGGACTACTGCCTTGGCCACTGGGGTTCAAGCTGCCCACACAGCCCTCAAGACTACCCTTGAACTCTGTCTGTGCTGACCTGCCATAGACTTCTGGACTTGGATGAGATGCCCACTGGGGACTCCTGTATCAGCCTTACTGAGTAGCCATTGAGAACCCCCAATAGACTGCCTGGGTGGTAGCTCTCCATGGGGCAAACTGGGCCAGTAGGAGATAAGAGACAATGGGGAACTGGGTGGCCAGCCCCCCACAGGGACTGCTCCCAAGTGATGCTTGTCTATGTGAGCTTCCAGAGGAAGTTCAGCATGCTGAGCAAACATGGTGCCAAACAATCTGCCATTTCTCTGTGTCACCTGTTGAGAAGTGGTGCCCTCTCAGTAAATCATCTCATCAGGCCATTTTCCACATTTTCCTCACCTTTTTCCTCACTGTCACCAACCTGGGCTTGCATTTCCCAAGTTCAAACACTTCTTTCCTTGCTTCAGGCTCTAGGAGCACTGGGTTTAATCACCCCCTAAGGTCTTTGCTTGAGCATCATTTTTTGCATGCAGCCCCTCTGACCCCACTGTTTAATACTAGGAGATGCCCCAGCACTCCTGGTCCTCTTTATCCTGTTGCAACTTTTCCTTTGTCACTTTTCTTTCTTTCATTCATTACATTTATCACTTTATAGCACGTTGTACACTTCACTGATTCATGATATTTGCTATTTATGTCTATCTTCCTTATTAGAATGTAAACTCTATAAGGGCAAGAATCTGATTTCTTCATAAATGTATCCTAGGCATCTAAAACAGGGCCTGGCACATGACAGGCACGTGATAAATATTTCTTCATGAATGAATAAGGTCACTGTTCAGGTAAATGATAAAATAAAGGGACAGTACCAGGGACATGGCAGTTATGACTGGTGCCAGAACCCCAGCTGCTCTCAGGGAAAAGCTCCTGCTTGGTCTCAGTCACCACCTCTCATGTACACTGTGACAGTCAGGATTTATAGCAATTAGTGAAACACCAAACGTCCAGTGACTTCGCTGCGTATAACAAACCAAAACTTAGTGACATAAATCAATCATTTTACTATCGTCCCCAATTCTGTGTTTCAGAGACTGAGCCAGGGCACTGTAGGGCTGACTCATTTCTGGTTCAGAATATCTGGAACCTCAGCTGGGAGACTTAAAATGTTCTAATCTGGAGCTCAAATTATCTGGTAGCATCTTTTCTCCCATGTCTCATGGATCTTATGGATGATGGGTGGAAATATCAACACACAGCCACTCACAGTAGCTTCATGCTATCTAGGTTGGACTTCCTGATAGCATGACTGGGTTCCAAAAGCAAGCATTCCAAAGAACCAGAAGGAAGCTATCTGGTTTTCTGTGCCTACTACATACGCTGTTGTCATAGCCTATCCAAGCCCAGGGGGCACAGATCCCACCTCTCCATGGGAGAAGAGCCAAGGTCACATTGCAAAAAGAACATGTGGAATTGTCACAGCCAACAGGAACCTAAGGAGACATGACAATTAAATATAGTTTGGGACTCCAGATGGGATCCTGGGATGGAAAAAAGACATCAAGCAAGAACTAAGACATCTGAAAAAAATATAGATTTTAGTTAAAAATAATCACTAATCATAGCAATTATATCATATTAATGCAACATATTAATAATAGGGGATTTGGGGCATAGACTATATGGGACTCTAACATTTCATTTTTTTCTGTAAATAATATAAAACAATTCTAAAAATAAAATTTATTTTAACAAAAGGAAAAAAAGAGCATGTGAGATGAGATCTAATATTGTGACCATTTTGAAAAATATGGCCTGCCACACCAAGGAATATCTGCTGATAACCTTAAAGTAAAGGGCAGGGACATGAATATTAGTGGCCATGAAGTAACCTGAAGAAGTTTTGAGAGAAAGTCAAAACTTATTTATCCAAAGGAATGAGGGAAGGCAGAAATGTGGCTAAGCAAAAAGAACAGAAAACCTAACCATGATTCCAGGGGGATGGCTTGAGAATGGGTGCATTTTGCAGCTAGTTCATGACCCAAATGTACTATCTGCATACTGATGCTCCTTCAAGTTCAGCTGGAAATGCTCCAAAACCAACTATGCTATATTTTAACATGATGTATATATCATACTTTTCATAAGAGCTACATGCATATCTGAAAATTTATTTTAATCTTTAAAATTAATGATGCATGTCATCTAATACACAATAAACACAGCAAGTAAAAAAATATATAAGAAAGCATGTGATAGCTTTGGATGGCCACTAATTTCTTGCAGCTCTTCTCATTGAGAAATGGTCTAACCTACCTCCCCTCAGTCTGGGCGGGCCATAGTTACTCACTTGAACAACAATACAGCAGGAGTAAAATTCTAGGACTGCTGATACCAATTAGAAAACCTGTAGCTTATTCTTTTAGAACCTTACCACCATGCTGTGAGAAGTCCAGGCCACAAGGAGAGGCCACATGTAGGTGCTGGGCCACCAGCCCTAGCTGAGTTCCCAGCTGGCAGCCAGCATCAGCCACCGATCATGTGAGTGAGCCATCATAGTTGTCCAATTCAGCAGAGCCATCAGATGGCTGCAGCTCCAGCCACCATCTGTCTATAACCATATGAAGGACCTCAAGCAAGAACCTCCCAGCTGAGCCCAGTCCACCCAGATCTCCCAGAGGTGATGAATTGTTTTAAGCCACCATTGCTGAAGGACAGACTGGTTATGCAACAATAGATAGATAACCTGACCAAAGAGTCAAAGAATCTTTAATTATATGTAATTAAAGTTTAAAAAGATTTTCCAAGTTTAAATTTGGTTAAAATCATGTATCAAAATAGTAGAAAATTGTAGAAGAAATGTCAATGAAAGACTAGAAGACAGAACAAAAACAGTGACTACAGAGAAAAATGGTTTGAATTGATAAGAAAAGCAACACAAGGATAAGAAAAGAATTGTCAGCAATGTGTCACCAATGTGGAAAATATAACAAGGAACATATGCCATAGTAAGCATACAAAGACTGGAGCAACGCAATACAATGCATTTGGATATGGTTTTTTTTATAAGTTCTTCCTTTTATATATATATTCAACTAGCTATTTTAAAGGATGTAATAAAACCCATAAGCCCAGACCCCAACATGAACATTAGAACCCTAACAATAATCTATATGTTCCCTCATATTTCATCTCTTTGCCTCTCCCATACTCAAAATAAGATTGTTTTTCATCTGCAACTTACCTTTTTTTTTGACAGAATTGACTTATACTTTCTGAAGTCTGCATTTAGTATCAGACAAATTTATGCTGCTTGCTTCCTAGGTAATTAATCATTGTGCTCATTAAGGGATTTATCTAAGAGGATGGAGATGGTTAATGAATAAAAAATAAAGCTGTATTAATATTTTATTAATAATTATTAAAATTCACCAGCATAGTTATTTTACATTGGGTGCAACTAGCATTTAATTTTGCTTTTTCTGCATTCTTTGCATGAAGAATAAAGTCCCTACACGCTTCCCTAGGCTGAGTTTAAAATTAAGATCTAGAGCCATATATTCAGAAACTATAACTATGTTAGCATTTTGGCATACCCTGAACTGGGGAAATAAGCATCAAAACCGCACAGTTCATGCCTTCAAGATGCTCAGAGTATGGGGAAAGACCTGAAAACAAATAAATATAAATAATAAAAGTACATCAAGGGTACACTTAGAGCACCAAATTGAGGGTATCTGAAAGTCAGGTTACAAACTTTTCCTTCCTCCTCCAGGACTGGCTTAAAAATGTACATTTTGGGTGTATTTTAATGCATGAAACTTTATGGCTTGTAAAGAACATTGTCTCATTATCTCCAAAAAAAATCACTAAGGGAGGCAGAGATTAGATCTAGTGTGGTGGTCAATATGGTGTTTTTCTTGTGATTTGTTTTGCAGAAATCAGGAAAAGCTATCGTATTAAAAACAGCTGTCTGTATCATGCTCAAAGAAACAACAAAAATCACATTTCTTGTTTGTAAGTCTTTATTACCAACTTTTAAAAAAATCTTAATTTCAATAATTATGGAACAGCTTGGAAGACTGTGAATATAATAATATAATATAATACTAAATTCTCCTGGTAGTTAATGTGCCTGCAAAGTGAATATTCAGGCTATATGGCTGGTATGTGCATTATATTTGGCCTGCATTGCCTTTCTCACTTGGATGGATTTGTACACAAATTGCTTACAATCAGACAGAGAGTTATTCTGAGACACATGGCGTGGTCAGCCATTATAAAACACTGTCTCCAAGTGATTATGTCCTTGGTCTAGCTTGGCCTAAAGAGAGAGAATATAATGGCAGAAAATAGAAAATACAAGTAGGCAGTATGTCAGGGATAGTGGTTGTCAAAAGTCCCAGGCTCAACTGAGAAATCAGATGTATGGACGAGCTTCCGAACCTTGGGGATAAGGGAAGGAAAATCTCAAGCAGTGCTGATATTTCTCCTAAATGTCCAAAGAACTTAAAGAAAAGAGAACAGAGAAACTAAAAAAAAGATAGAAATTCTGTCATAGGAGTCAGACGTCATTTTGTTTCCAACTGGAAATAATGTCTTTAAATGCTGCAAATGCCAGATCATGTCTTTAAAAATAAAATGGGACAGTATTAAAGGGACTCAAGTAGAACTGCAAAGATTTTCCCATCTCTTGACACAAACTTCAGTGTCATGGAGGGAAGATAGAGGTTTTTTCCTTATTTCTCTTCATTTATTAAATTCAGACAAAAGCAAAGCTCACACCATCTCTGACTTCACTGGGCATAATGTCTCTGCATGTTTAATGAGAATGATCCAGTGAAGAAGGATGATGTGTAATTCCAGCAGAAATCCCTGAGGATACAATGGAACAGGAAGTGAGTGCAAAATGATTTCCATTTCCTACCACAGTTTCTCAGCTGGAGAACTGGAGAGTTCTCTAGATGAGCAAGGCTTGAGTTTAAGCATGAATTAAAGCATGCCTCATGATTACACGTAGGGCTTGTTAAAAGGCAGATTTCTGGGCCCCACCTGATTGATACCCATCTCCAGAGATGGGAAGGAGTAGGCAGATGGGGAAGGGCACCCCAGGCCCAGGAAGAAATGATTTATGACTGAATTGTAGGATGTGATCAAACTGTAAACATTAACCAAAGGCCAGATCATGAAGGATTGTCTCTTCAAAATATGGTCTATGGACTAGCAGTACCAACCTCATGGAGGCATGTTAGAAATGAGAGATTATGGGGTCCACCCAGACCTACAAACTCCTCGTGGGGACTCTCTGTCCACAAAGTCTGAAAACACCTGCTTTACCTTTCATTTTCAAGAAAAATTTCAGTTCTTTCTGGATGAACTTTTTAAACTCTGAGATTACAAGTATTATTGAGATTGAATTTGTAACTTAACAAATCCGACATATATGTTTGTTCATTTTAACCCTTGATCAATACATGTGCATTGCATGTACCCAACGCATCATGAGAAAGAGTATAAATTAAACCAAGATTGGACCTACCGCTGACAGCAGGTAAGACAGAATATGGAAATATTCCCAAATATTAGGAAATTAAACAACACATTTTCAAATAACCCATGAGTCAAAGGAGAGAGCATTGAGAATTTTGAAAAATACTTTGAATTGGATGAACTTGAAAGTGCAACACTATCAAAACATGTGGCATACAGTTTGAAGTTCCTCAAAAAATTAAACACAGAATTACAAGATGGCCTAGCAGTTCTACTCCTTGGTATATACCCCCAAAGATTGAAATCAGGGACTTGAACAGATATTTGTATGCCAGTGTTCATAGCAGCCCTACTCACAATAGTGCAGAGGTAGAAACAACCCAAATATCCACCAGTTGATGAATAGATAAACAAAATGTATAACCTTACAGTGGAATATTGTTCAACCACAAAAAGGAATAAAGTACTGATACATGCTACAATATGGATGAACCTCAAAAAATATATTAAATGAAAGAAGCCAGGTGCACATATCATATTATTTCATTTATATTAAATATCATGAATAGGCAAGTTCATAGCGACAGAAAGCAGATTATTGTTGCCAGAGGCTGGGGTGAGGAGTTTAAGAGGTACAGGGCTTCTTTTTGGGGTGAGGGGCATATTCCAGAACTAGCTAGAGATAATGGTTTTACAACATTGTGAATGTACTAAATACCACTGAATTGGATACTATGAAATGGGTAATTCTATGTTAACTGAATTCTATCTCAATTTCATAAAGAGCGGATACTGCTAATGAAGGGCATAAAGAGAAATTTATAGCATTAATATTTATATTACAAAAGTACAAAAGTTTCAAATCAATGGACTAAGCTTTCACCATAAGAAAATAGAAAAAAAGAGAAATGGCACTGTCTCAGAATGCCTAGAGTGTACAATGATGGTGATTAAGTGTATAAATTAAAAAGTATTTTTGCATGAGGGAGAACAAATGCATGTCTTCATTGCAGGGTGTTGAAAATAGATGGTATATGGGAAAAGGTACAATCAATTTAAGCTAGGGTCTATAGTGAGCAGTAACATTGTAATATGCTTCCACTGAATGTAACAAAGACATTAGCCAAAGTTAAATGTCAACAGGCTGGGGGTCGGAGGGGGGAGCATAGGAAAGGGGTATGGATTCTTTGTGAAAGAAAAGGAAATGTCTTCAGATTGAGTATGGAGGCAAAGGCATGTCTATACACTTAGGTTGTATTGTATGATGTGTGAATAAAACTGTCTAAAAATGAACAGAGAAACAAGTGCCAGAGAAAATGCAGAAAAAGAGATATACCCATTCACTGTCTGTAGGGAAATGAGAGGTGTACATCCTGGAAGGCAGTGTGGTGGCCCCAGAAAAGGCTAGGGGTGGGTTTGCAAAATGATCCTGAAATCCCGTTGGTCAGTATATACCTGAAGGAACTGAGAGTGGGGACATGAATGGACATTTGCACACTGGTGTTTCTGGGAGTAGCATTTCACGATCCACAATGAATGAAAGTGGCCTAAGGGTATGACTGAGGAAGGGGGAACAATAGTGTATAGATAGAATGGACTACTGAGCCACAGCAAAAAGGAACCAAGTTGTAAGGCCTGCAATTAGGTGAATGAAACTTAAGGGCTGTATGTTGAATGAAATATCAGGAACAAAAGGACAAATATTATCATGCCTTAATCCCCTTGGGGGAATGGGGAGAAAGGAGGAAATATTCAACTTCCCCATTTAGAGAATTTCTGATATTCTCCCAAGCAGTGGGGATGTTCAATCGAGATCAAGCCCTCGATCTTGGGATTTGCTTCTATGAAACTTATTACTGCAAAGGATAGGCTAAACTTACTAAAATTATGCCTAAGAGTCACCCCCAGAGGACCTCTTATGTTGCTCAGATGTGGCCCCTCTCTCTAAGCCAATTCAGCAGGTGGACTCACTGCCCTCCCTCTTACACGGGACATGACTCACAGGGGTGTAAATCTTCCTGGTAACATGAGACAGAAATCCCAGGATGAGCCAGGACCCAGCATCAAGGGATTGAGAATGCCTTCTTGACTGAAAGGGGTAAGACAGAAATGAGGCAAAATAAAATTTCAGTGACTGAGATTTCAAACATAGTCAAGAAGTTATCCTGCAGGTTATCCTTATACATTATATAGCTATCCCTTTTTAGTTTATGGTGTATTTGGAGTGGCTAGAGGGAAGTACCTGAAACTGTTGAGCTGTGTTCCAGTAGCCTAGATTCTTGAAGGGAATTGCATAAAGATACAATGTTACCAGTGTGACTGTATGATTGCAAAAACTTTGTGTGGGATGCTCCTTATATCCAGGGTATGTACAAATGAGTAAAGAATATGGATACAAAAATAAATAAATAGTAGCGGGGAAAAGGGTAAAATAAGATGGGCAGATGGAAATATTAGTGGTCAATGAGAGGGATGTGTAAGGGGTATGGTATGTATGAGCTTTTTCTTTTTATTTCTGTTTTCTGGAGTGATGCAAATGTTCGAAAAAATGATCATGGTGATGATATTGTGAGCCATTGATTGTACATCATGTATAGAATGTATGTGTGAAGATTTCTCAATAAATAAAAAGGAAAAAGAACAGAAAATTAAACCTAAACAAATAGAAGGAAGGAAATCTAAAAATAAGAACAGAAGTAATTGAAATTAAAACAGAAATTATCGAGAAAATTAGTAAAATTTAAAAACTGGTTCAATAAAAAATATTAATAAGCTTCTAATCAGACTGACCAAGGAAAAATACAAATTACCTATATCTGTAAGAAAATATACACTGAAGTCTTTAAAAGAATAATTATGGAATGTAATTATGCAATAAATTAAACAATTTAGATAAACTCCCTGAGAGACACAAACTGCCAAAGTTCATTCAAGAAGAAATAGACTAGTTTATTAATATCTACTAGAGAAATCTAATTCATATTGTAAAACTTCCAACAAAGAGAACTTTGGGCCCAGATGACTGTACTGGCAAATTCTACCAAACATATAAGGAAGAAATAACAAAGTTTTCTAGAAAATTGAAGAGAAGAGAGCACTTCCTTATTCATTCTATAAGCCAGCATTATCCTGAAACCAAAATCTGACAGAGATGTTACAATATTCCTCATGAACAGAGACACAAAAATGTTCAACTAAATATTAGCGATCAGTACAGTGATAAATAAAAAGGTCAGTACACCATGTCCAAATGGAGTTTATCTCTAGAATGCAAGGTTGGATCAACCTTTGGAAAGAAATCTATATAAATTATTACAGCAACAAACTGAATAAAACAAGCCATGTAATCATTTTAGTATCCATTTATGATAAAGATTCTCATTGAATTAAAAATAAATGGAACTGACTTCCAGGAAGATGGCAGACTAGAGAAGTTTGAGATTAGCCCTGCTCCACGGAAAAGTTAGAGAAGGCACAGGAGTGCAACTGAGGCAGCAATTCAGGAGTGCTGCTGACCTGGGAGAGCCTTCTGCACCACACGTGGCAGCCCTGGTTGCAGAAGCTGAAGAACTGAGGGGGAGAAGCTGGAGCCTGGCATGGAGGCGCGGAGCAGCAGAGCCCGCAGGAGTGCACGGATGGGTACACGGGACTAGGAAGTAGGCTAGGCCATGTTCCTTGGGCGCGCTATCCTCATCGGCACATCACCATGCTCACCCAACACCCTATGCACCTGAACCCCATCACCCACTCCCATTCCCCACACTCCAGGCACCCCCCACCCCACCAGGCCCCAGATACATACCTGCTGCACACACACCCCAAGTTTAGCCCAACCCACCTCTCCTACACGTTTCCCAAGCACTACCTCCCTCTCCCTGCAGGCTGTTACCAGTGTGCAAAGGTTGTGGGCACAAACCTCCATACCTAAGCTACCCCCGACACCCCCGCCCTTAGTGTCACACAGCCTCACCCGACCCTCCCTGAGCTCAACAAATCATTTACAGCACTCCCACACCCACGCATGTGCATGGGCTCCCAATCAAATCATTCAGCTCTGGAAGTGCACGTTACAGCAATCTTGAAAGAAAGTGGCAACGAAAAACAACCTACTACATTCAAGGAAAATCAAATAAGACTGGGTTCAGACTACTCAACTAGCACCCTGGAGGTAAGAAGGCAGTGGTGTGATATATTCAAGCTCCTAAAAGAGAAAGACTTCCTGCCAAAAATTCTGTACCCAGCCAAATGGTCCTTTAAAATTGAGGGAGAGATCAAAGTCTTCACAGACAAAGAAGTCCTGAAAGAAGTTGTCAACAAGAGACTGGCCCTACAAGAAATACCAAAAGGAGTTCTGTCAGCTGAAAAAAAAAGGTGAAGGAGGTCTGGAGGAGGGCACAGAATTGAAGAATAGTACTAAGGGTAATTTAAAGAATACAAAGAGTAAGAGAGAAAAGAATATATAGATCTGACAAATAAAATTAAAAAATAAGATGGTGGAATCAAGACATGCCTTTTCAGTAATAACTCTGAATGTTAACTACCTAAACTTACCAATTAAAAGATACAGATTGGCAGAATGGGTTAAGAGACCTAATCCAGCTATATGCTGCTTACAAGAGACTCATCTTAGACACAAGAATACAAATAGATTGAAAGTGACAGGATGGAAAAAGATCCTCCATGCAAGTTGTAACCAAAAAAAAGCAGCAGTAGCTATTCTAATATTGTACTAGTTAGACTTTAAATGTAAAGACATAATAAAAAACAAAGAAGGACACTATATACTAATTAAAGGATCAGTTCAACAAGAAGATATAACAATCATAAATGTTTATGCTCCCAATCAAGGAGCTCCAAAATACATGAGACAGACATTGGCAAAACTGAAGGGAGCAATAGATGTTTCAATAATAATAGTAGGATACTTCAATACATCATTCTCCTCTATAAAGAGAACCAGACAGAAGATCAACAAGGAAATAGAGAAGTTAAATAACTTGATAAATGAATTAGACCTAACAGGCATATATAGGTCATTGCCACCCAAAGCACAAGGCTATACATTCTTCTCTAGTGCTCATGGAACATTCTCCAGGATAGATTGTATACTGAGGCACAAAACAGGTCTTTATTTAAACTTAAAAATATTGAAATTATTCAATGCACTTTCTCTGATCACAATGGGATGATGCTGGATCTCAATAACCACCAAAGACCAAGAACATTCACAAATACATGGAGATTAGATAACACACTCTTAAACAACCAGTGGGTCAGAGAAGAAATTGCTGGAGAAACCAGTAGCTATCTGGAAATGAATGAAAATGAGAATACAACTTATCAGAACTTATGAGAGGTGGCAAAGGTTGTGCTGAGAGGCAAATTTAGTGCCCTAAATGCCTATATCAAAAAAAAAAAAAAAGAAAGAGCAAAAAACAAGGACTTAACAGCAGACCTGGAGGAACTTGAGAAAGAAGAGCAAACTAACCCCAAAGCAAATAGGAGAAGAGAAATTACAAAGATTAAAGCACAGATAAATGAATGCGAGAACAAAAGAACAGTAGAAAGAATCAATAAAGCCAAAAGTTGGTTCTTTGAGAAAATCAATAAAATTGATGGGCCATTAGCAAGACTGACAAAGAAAAAAAGAGAGAGGATGCAAATAAACAAAATCAGAAATGAGAAGGGGTGTGTTACCTAAGACCATGAAGAAATAAAAGAAATCATAAGAGAATACTATGAACTATATGCCAACAAACTAAACAACTTAGATGAAATGGACAAATTCCTGGAAACACACAAACAACCTACACTGATTCAGGAAGAAATAGAAGATCTCAACAAACCAATCACAAGTAAAGAGATTCAATCAGTCATCAAAATCTTCTTACAAAGAAAAGCCCAGGGCCAGATGTCTTCACACAGTAATTTCATCAAACATTCCAGAAAGAACTAACATCAATCCTGCTCAAAATTTTCCAAAAAATTAAGGAAAAAAGAACTCTATGTAACTCATTTTATGAAGCTAATATCATTTTAATACCAAAACCAGGTAAAGATGCTATAAGAAAGGAAAACTGGGGGCCAATCTCTCTCATGAATATAGCTTCAAAAATTTCCAACAAAATATTAGCAAATTGAATCCAACAATACATTAAAAAAAATTATACACCATGACCAAGCAGGGTTTCTACCAGGAATGCAAGGATGGTTCAACATAAGAAAATCAATTAATATAATACAGCATGTTAACAAATCAAAAGAGAAAAATCACATGATCATCTTGATTGATGCTGAAAAAGCATTCGACAAAATTCATCAAAACATTACAAAAGATAGGAATCGAAGGTAACTACTTCAATATGATAAAGAGAATATATGAAAAACCCACAGCCAGCATTGTACTCAATGGAGAGAGAGTGAAAGCTTTCCCCTTAAGATCAGGAATGAGACAAGGATGCCCACTGTCACCACTGTTATTCATCATTGTGCTAGAAGTTCTAGCTAGAGCAATCAGGCAGGACAAAGAAATAAACGGCATCCAAACTGGAAAGAAAGAAGTAAAACTCTCATTATTTGCAGATGATATGATACTATATTTGGAAGATCCTGAGAAATCTACAGCAAAGTTACTTGAGCTAATAAACAAATCCAGCAACGTGGCAGGATATAAAATTAATGTGCAAAAATCAGTATCATTTCTATACACAAGCAATTAGCTAGCTGAGGAGCCAGTTAAGGAAAAAAAATCCATTCAAAATAGCAACTAAAAGAATGAAATACTTCAGAATGAACTTAACATCCCTAGTTGGTGTCATCCAACATCCCAGTGGTCAAAACAGCATGGTACTGGCACAAAGACAGAAGCATTGACCAATGGAGTCAAATTGAGAGTGCAGAAATAGACCACCAAATCTATGGTCAACTGCTTTTTGGCAAGGCCCCCAAATCCTCTGACCTGGGACAAAATAGTCTTTTCAATAATTGGGCATGGAAGAACTGGATATTAATAGCCAAGAGAATGAAAGAGGACCCCTGTCTTACACCCTACACAAAAATTAAATTAAAAGTGGAGCAAACACCTAAATATAAGAACTAGCACCATAAAGCTTCTAGAAGCAAATATTGGGAAACATCTTCAAGACCTAGTAATAGGAGGTATCTTCCTAAACTTTACACCCAAAGCACAAGCAATCAAAGAAAAATATAGATAAATGGGAACTCCTCAAAATCAAATTCTCTGTACTTCAAAGGACTTGGTCAAAAAAGTGAAGAGGCAGCCAACGCAACAGGAGAAAATATTTGGAAATCACATATTGGACAAAGGTTTGATTTCCTGTATATACAAAGAAATCATACAACTTAAAAACAAAAAGTAATCAATCTAATTAAAAATGGGATAAAGATAGAAATACACATTTTTCTGAAGAGCAAATACATATGGCCCAAAAGCACATGAAGAGATGCTCAATCTCATTAGCTATAAGGGAAGGACAGATCAAGAGTACAATGAGATACCAGCTCACACCTATAAGAATGGCTGCTATTAAACAAGCAAGAAACTATAAATGTTGGAGAGGATGTGGAGAAACTGGGACACTTATGCACTGCTGGTGGGAATGTACAATGGTGCAGCCACTATGGAAGACTATTTGGCGATTCTTTAGCAAACAAAATATCGAGCTGTCCTATGACACAGCAATAGCACTACTTGTTGTATACCCAGAAGAGTTGAAAGCAACAACACAAACAGATATTTGTACACTGATGTTCATAGCAGCATTATTCCATTCGCTAAAAGATGGAAACAAACCAAATGCCATAGACAGACGAGTGGATCAACAAAATGTGGTATATACATAGGATGGAATATTATGCAGCAGTAAGATAAAATGACGTTCTGAAGCACATGACAAGATTGATGAGCCTTGAGGACATAATGCTAAGTGAAATTAGCCAGACATAAAAGGACAGATACTGTATGATTCCACTTTTATGACTAGCTTAAAGGTATAACCAGAGACTTAGAATACAGAATATAGGGGACTTAGAGATACATAGAAGCTAGAGATAGGTGAACGGTTAGCTAAGGAGGTTGAACTCCAATGTAAGGGAATAGATAGGAGCAAAGGTGATTCTCTAGTGGGTCTAGAAGTAATATTACCATATTGAAGATGAACAGATTGAAAGGGGTTGTATAGACCTATGTGTCCCACTGACTAACAGTAGAAATATGAATGAGTTCTTTTGAGAGTGTTTAACTCCAGGCTACAGTGGGGAAATTGCTATTGCATGCTATGAGCTATGTTCAAAAGGAAACCATCAGCACTACCACAGCAACAGCAGAGGTAAATAATGGGGTGAGGGACAAGAGTTAAGAGGAGGTTTAGATTACCAGTTTGGTGAGGGCCTGGTTATTGGTTTTCCTTCTCTTGGGAACAATGAAATTATCTAAAATTGAGAATGTTTATGGACTGTGGACTTTGGGCCTTCTACATAATTCCCAATGAATGTAGGTGGGTGAAGGATGCACTGACAGAAAAGTAGAATGGCAAACAATGGTGTATACTTATGAATGAAGGATGTGCAGCTACAAAAATGAACAATGTCGCGAAGAATGCAATGATGTGAATGAACATGTGGGACATTTGGCGAAACAACATAAACCAGAAACAAAAAACAACAGTGGTATGGTCACCTTTAGAAAATGCATATAAGAAAACAAAGGCCTAGACTGTAAGCTTTTAGAGCAGACACATTAAGTGCACAGTGGTGATGATTATTTCTGGATTCTGAGAGGCTGTTATATATATATAAAACCTGATATCTAGAGATAAGAATGAAGCCAAACAGGTTGGGGTTAAAGTAATTCAGAACATAGGGGTAAGAAAGACAGTGCCTATATTTTAGAACCACGCATATTCTTTGAGACCAGTGGGAGAAAGGTTTATTTGATCTGGAACGGAAATTTTCTGTGGTGCATAATCCAATTCAGCCTATCTGTATAGCTCATTTGAACAACTGAAACACAGAGCACAGAATAAGAAAATTTATATAAATAAATTTCAATTTATTTGAAATTGAAATTTAAATAAAAACTATTTCCAATGGGCCTTAAATAAAATATTGAAGTACAAATCCAACAAAATTTGCATAGAATACATTCACTTCACATATTGTAAGACTTGATGTTGCTAAAAGGTCAAATTCACTTTGACTTATCTAAGATATAATGCCATCCAAACCAAAAATCCTGTAGAATATGTTTAGATATTAACAAAGGGAGTATAGATTATTGTAGTGCCTGGAAATGTCCTAGAGTATATTAACCAGATAATCAAAAAGTATTGGCAAAGTCCCCTGAGGGAGGGGAGAAAGAGTGTGGAACTATTAAACCTTACCATCAGGGAATCCCCTGATACTGTGTCAAACTTTAGGGACACCCAAATCAATAGGCCATGTCCTCGATCATGAGGCTTACTCTTGTGTAGCTTATGTAGGCAGCGGTGAAGCTTAGACTACCTATAGGCATGCCTACGAGTTACTTCTGGAGGACATCTGTTGTTGCTCAGATGTGGCCTCAGTCTCTCTCTAAGCCCAACTCTGCAAGTGAAATCATTGCCCTCCTCCCTACATGGGACATGACATCCAGAGGTGAAAGTCTCCCTGGCAATGTGGGAGATGACTCCCAGGGATGAATCCAGACCTGGCACCGTGGGATCCACAATTACATCCTGACCAAATGGGGAAAAGAAGTGTAATTAATAAAGTATCAGTGGCAGAGAGAGAGTTCAAATAGAGTCAAGAGGTTATTCTGGAGGTTTCTCTTATGCAAGCTTCAGGTAGACCTTGCTACCAATCATAACCTGTCAACCCCCAACCAGGACCATTCCAGCCCGTCTTAAAGAGCACCTAGGACAATTTATAAGATTCCACAAGGGTTCCTGGCACTAGAGTAACTTTTCACAAACCTACAACCTCCAAATGGGTTCCTGGTCCAGATAAGTATTGAAACCTAGTCCAGCCTCTCCAGAACATCAGATAGTTCCATCTCCCTACCCCATATCAGTTTCAGACCCTTCCAATATCAAAAATTTAGAATTGCCATGGCCCAAACAACCCCAATGAGAGGTATGGAAAGATCAAAGGTGATGGTGGAATTATACATAGAAGATAGGACTTAACAAATGAATATGAATGTTGATTCATTAAATTGATATCTCTTTTAGACTCTAGTATTTTAGAGCAGTTAGAAGTAAAAGCCTAAAATTGTGAAATTGTAACCCATGTCAAAGTCTGAAATATGTTCTACAACTGATAGTGGTGCTGTGCTTGGAAATTTATAGTTTTCTTGTATATATGTTATTGTTCACAAAAAAAGAAGAGAAAAAAAGTTGATCGTGATGATAAAAAAAATATTTAAGCCCTCTAGCCTCCTATATTCTGGAGCAGCTAGAAGGAAAAATATGAGAGGATCATATGGTAGCCCATGACAAACCCTCAGATCTATCCTGTAGCCACTTTTTGAAGAGTGCTTTGAAAACTATTGTTTTATTATTACTTTGCTTTGTATATATGTTATATACTATACAATAAAAAAAGTTAAAAAAATAAATGGAACTTAAACTAAAAAGAGTATCTCAAAAAGTAATAATTTATAGCTACCATTATGATATTAGCTTAATGATGAAAAATTCAATGTTTTTCCCTTAAGATGAGGAAAAAGCAAATATAAGTGCCCTGATCATTCCTATTCAACATTGCACTAGGAGTCATGAGCAATATAATAAGATAAGAGAAAGAAGCAAAGGGCATATAGATTGGTAAGGAAGAAATAAAAATTTCTTTATGCCCATATGACATGATCATCGATGTTGAAATTCGAAGGAAACTCATGAATTAATTTAACAAGAAGCATAATACAAGGTCAATAATTATTATTCATATATAAAAATTTATATTTATTATATTCATATAATACATAAAAAATTTCAATTCATTTGAAATTGAATAAAAAACATTTCCAATGGCCCTTAAATAAAATATTGAAGTATAAATCCAAGAAAATATGCATAGGATCCATAGGCTGAAAACTATAAATCACTTCACATATTGTAATATTCAATATTGCTAAAAGGTCAAATTCACTGTAAACTGATCTAAGATACAATGCAATCCAAACCAAAAACCCTGTAGAATATGTTTAGATATTGACAAATAGAGTCTAAAATGTATACAGAAAATCAAAGGACTCTATCACTAGAATAGTCAAAATGATTTCAGAAAAGAACAAACAGAGGTCTCACACTAGCTGATATCAAGAATTAGTGTAAAGCTACAATGTTTGATGAAGGGACAGACACTAAATAAATGGAAAAGAAAAGAAAGCCCAGAAATAGACCCATGCATGTATGGTTAATTCATGTTTAAAAAACGTGCAAAAACATCTCAATAGAGAAAGACAGTTTTTCAACAAAAATTACTGTAACAATTGGACATCCAAATGCAAAAAAAAAAGAACCTTGACCTATATTTTGCACCTAAAAAATTAACTCAAAATAGATGGAGGAGCAGGGAGTTTTGGGCATGACGACCTTTTCTATACTTCGATTGTTGTGGGGGTTATATGATTGCATGTGTTGTCAAAATTTATGGAATTATATACTGAATGAATTAATTTTACTTTAAATTAATTATTCTTCAATTTTTTTAAGTGCCAAAATAATAAAAGCTCCCAAATGCTGGTCCTGCTGACCTTGTTAAAATTCAAATGCCCTGACCCCACTCTCAAAGATTCTGATTTATTAATTCTCTGGTGTCAGGAAGATCTAAATTTCTATCCCCTGATGATTTCAAGAGACAATACATTTTGGGATCAATTACACCAGGATCTTTCAACATTTCTCAAATTGTGGTCTGGGGCAACATGTTGTTCTAGATCGACAAATCTCAAATTGCATCTGTAAAAGAACTGCTAAACATGCAGATTCCAGGGCTCTAGTCCTTGAAAAAAGGAGACCAGAGGATTCTACTATAAATGGCCTTCATGTCAAACTTTGTGAACGGACTCCACGTCAGAGTCAGCTGAGGAGTTTTTCCCGACGGCACATTCCTGAGGTCCCTGTAAGAGCCGCCCCCTCCCCCACCCACATGCCTCACACGCACCTCCAATCGCCTCGCCAAGGGCCAAGGAACGTGGGGTCCGGGCTCACTTGTTGAGAGCCGCAGCTACTATCCCGGCCCTGCGGCTGAGGATGCCGCCTTGAGCAAGACCTTAAGCAGGAAGGCAAGGGTGCTCGAGGAGCAAAGCCCTCGGCGTGCGGGGAGACGCCCACCAAAGCAGACCCGGCTGATGGGGTACAGTGGGTAATGGCAGCTTCTGCCTCTTACAACAAGCGGAGGCGGGTACCAGGGGTGGGGAGTATCACCAAACCGTGGTTTCCTTCTACAGAAGTCAGGGAAGACGAGGTGTGGGTGGACTTCATAGAATGTGCTGGCATGTGAAACAGGGGGAAGGTTCTCACTAATCAGGATACACGAGGGCCAGCTATGAAATGTCAGAATGTTTTTTTCCTCGACCAACTACAGCATGCCAGCCCAAGGCAGCCCAGAAGGCAAGCCCACGAGTCCTTGTGTGAGCCAACAACATGGGCTTCTCATGTCAAGGAATATCTTCTCGAATTCTACTACCAAGCTTTCCAGCAGAAGTTAACTGCCCTGAACCTCAAAACTCAGAGGAACCAGATATCCTTCTGGTGGCAGGTTTAGTAAGTGTGCACCTTGGACAGGTGCAAATGAACTACCCAGTTAAGGGATCAGAATCACTATGAAGTGTTGTACAAAACCACTGAAAGGTAAAATTTATTGATTGGAATGTGCCTACCATATCCCCTGGTCTCTGAACCCCACTACCTCCCTCTTCTCTTGCCACTGCACCTCACACCACATGTGTAAAAAAAATAGGGATGCTTTCCTAAGCAGCAGATAACCGCAGTCAGTCTAGACTCTAGACTAAGAAAAGTCCAAATAATTTGGAATCCTGACCCCAAAAGACACAGATGTTTGGGATGAGACCAATTTGAAGATTGAGGGCCAAGCAATTAAGGATGATCCAAGAGAATATTCAAATCTGCAACAGAGTGACATATTCCCAAAATTGCTCTGCCAAAAAGTCAACACCAAGTCCCGCTTCAGTCAGAATATCTTGGCATTCCCGTCACTGAATAATTTCCTGTCCCGCCGGCAGACACAGGGCTCACCTCCGAGTTAACAGGGACCACAGTGAATCTCAGCCTGTTTCCCAGGCAGGGAAGATGGGTACAGTCCAGTCAACCCAGTTCACGCCAGAATAACCGATTAAATATCAGCACCGGTGACAGCCTTGTCTGTGGCATAGGACCCCAGCAGGAGTACATCACACCCCTCAGCTCCCCGCAGCCCTCCTTCACGTCTCCTGGCTGTGCTTCTCCCCCGCGTTTTCTGCGGTCAGAACAAAATGCACAAAAGGGCTTGTTCATTCGTCATGAAATCCATTTAGGGCGGGCCATTTGCTGTGGTAGAAATGGAATGTTCTTGAAAATGTTGCCATTATTAGAAATTACATTCTCATTTTCCAAGATGGGAGGCGAAACAACGCTGACCCTCAGCTTCCTCATACATGAAAAGCAAAGTATGAAGGTCAGGAATTTTAAAAGCACAAAGCAACGAGAACCTCAACAGCCAAACCCTCCTGGCCCTGGAAGTGAAGCGATGCAATGCTTCATCTACTTCATGTCCCTGCATTTTTTTCTGCACCTGATGGATCTGTGCGCTTGGAATTAAGGTGACCAGCTGTGCAGCCATTGGCGTTAAGGACTCACTTTATATGGGGAGTCGCACAGGGAAGCCGAGGGGTTTATATCGGGTCTCCCAGTTCAGGAAACTTGCAGCCCATTATGGAAACCTTTCACTGTAGTTGATCGTGGTCTCATGGAAACGGAGACAGTTTATCTTTTCTTTTTTTATGTGATTATACCAGGGGTTTCCAACTTGTCTCCACAGCTCCTAAACCTGAATTAATTTGTCCTAGGTTTGACTTGGTTTAAATAATATTTTTAATTCACAATTAAATGGTAAATATGTTAAATGTTAATAAGTTAAATTTGGGAACAGCCGGATTATATGTTTATTCAGTAAATATGAGGACTGCATTTTGTACTGTTAGAGATTGGGTATTGAACAAAGGAATTAGATTGGGATGGGGGAGGCCCTGGTCCTTGGGAAGCTCACCCACAACTAAGGGAGATGAAGGATTTGAATCCAAATGGTGGCATCCCCAGGTCTCAGCAATCCTGCTCAGGACTTACCCTCACTTAGTGCTGCCAGATGCTCACCTGGAGCATTTGCCCTGTCTCCTCATCCTCACCAGCCTTGGGTACAGCTCCCTTTTCCAGTCTTTGCCTATCTGATGGGTATTTCAGTTCATCTCAGTCGTAGCTTTCTGATTACTGGAAGGGTTTATCATCTCTTTATATTCATTTAGCCCTTTGGGTTGACACTTCTGTGGAAATTTCCATTTCATAGTTTTTACCCATCCTTCGATCGGATTCCTTGTTATTATTTTATTGAGTTGCAGAGTTCCATTTGTTTTCTATGTATCCACTGCTTTGGTTTTTGTATTTTAACTGTATATGTATATTTTTAAATGTTTTCAATTGGTGATAAATGCAGGAGGTTCAAATTTCAACAATCCAATGAGGATCGTCAGTAAAATCTCACCCTTCTCCTGATCCTGAGCCACTTCATTTCTTATTAATCCTTCTTTGAGATATTTTATGCATGCAAAAGCAAATAGATCATACAAACATCCACACATGGAAATAATCTTCCCTTTTTGCTTATACACCACAAATGATAGAATATTCTAAGCCCTCTTCTTTACCTTGCTGATTCATTTAGTAGTATATACTGGAAATTATTCCATATCAATACATAAAGAATGGTTTCATTCCTGTGTAAGGCTGTAGAGTATTTCCTTGTATGGATGCACTACAATTTATTTAACCAATGTGCTATGCAAGGACACTTGTTATTGCAAATCTTTTGTCTCTGGAGGACAAATTCTAGAAGTAGAACTGCTGGATCAAAGGTTATGTGAATTTTTATTTTTGAAATTTATTTCCAAATTGTCTTTTATAGAGGCTGTAGCAGTGAGCACTTCCATCTGGGAGTTTAGGAGAGTTTCTGCCTTGTCGCATTACTTCCAGTGTAGATGCTATCACTCTTTGGATTTCCCCACGCTGCCAAGTGAAATACTGGAGCTGTAATGCTTTCACCTGTAGGTGGGGTGAAATCTTTTTCCTACCCAGGAGGCTGTGAACCAGGTATTCTTTCCTTTTTAGCTGGTGTCTCTTACTTTGGCTATTTTCTACCTATGGTTGGTCTTTAGTTGGAAAAACATTTAACATATTAGTTGCAAATCCTAATTTCCCCCAATTCATCATTTGTCTTTTAACTTTATTGCATGATTTGTGCTGTATAGGAATTTCATTTTATGTAAATTTGTTAATGACTTTTTCTTCTTCTGTTCTTTGTTTCATAGTCAGAAAAGACTTGTGTCCCAAAATTATCCATGTTACTTCCAGTACATTTACTGTTTCCCTTTTACACTTAAATATTGTATGTATTCGTAAAAAATGAGATATGGATCTAATATATATTTATTTTCCATATTACTATGAAATTTCCCCAAATCCATATCTTTAAGTAATCAATTTTCCCTATTGATGTAAGGGAAATACATCAGTAGGAAAAATTAATAGGTATTAATTTATGTATTTAAGTCTACTTAAATTCCATTTAAATTCTCTTCTTCTTTATTCTGTTCCATTAATCTGCCTACCTATTTTTATTCCTGTGCCACACAATTTTAATTATTGTAGCCTTACCATGTCATAATACCTGGTTACCTAGTTCCCCAGATTATTCTTTTATTTTCAGAAGTTCATATTTTCATGTGAACTTTAGAATTACCTTAACTACATAAAGAAGCTGTTATTATTATTGTCACTTATTGTGTTTTATAAATTAACGTAGGAGAATTGAAGTTGATTTGATGCTGAGTCTTCCTGCCTAAGATTAATGTTTACATTTCCACTTATTCCAAATCTTCGTGTGATCCCTTAGGAGTGTTTTAAGCTTTTGTTCAAATCAATCACATGCTTTTTGTCACTGCCTGTATCCTTAGATGTTTTACTGTACGTTGTGCCATTGTAAAAGGAGTCTTGTTCTTTATTAAATCCGCTATACTTTTGCTGCATATGGATTATTGTGTATTATCCTAGCTATCTGAAATCTAAAGTCTCTTATTACTTGTAGAAATTATTGATTGATTCTCTTGGGTTTTAATAATAAAAATTTGTATAATCAAATATAGTGACTATTTTACTTCCTTCTTCCTACATTTGTTCACCTCTAATTTATTCACATTTCTGTCTATTAGCAATAACAAAAGTAGAAATAAATGCAATTTTTCAGCTTTGTTAGTGCTCTAATGTTTCCCTAATAAGCAGGATGCTTGTGGAATCATTTTTAAGAGATTTTAACAAAACCAAGGATTGAGTTTTATCACATGCCTTGTAAACACCTTTGGAAATTATCAAATGATTTCATCAAGCACTGAAAATTTTTGTCTTTACATTCCTGAAATAAACCCCTATATAATTCCTTTTAAACGACTCCATTGCTCTGTTTACTGTTACTTCTTTTAGGATTTTTGAATTAGCATCTAAAAGGAGACTAGTCTGTAGCATATAAATTTTTATGTAATCATTGTCACATTCTGGCATCAGTATCTAGTTTATACACTCAAAATATTTTGAGAGAAGCAATTATTTTTCTTTGATCCAGAATGTTTTATGTATCTTTTGAATTATCGATTCTTTAAACGTTGGCAGAATCTACCGCTAGTTTTGAAGATTGAGTAGATTTTTAACAAGCATATTTTAACAAACCTAGAGTCAGATTTGGTAAATTATATTTGTTAGAAAATTACCATTTTCCTCCAAGCTTTCAAATGTATTTGCACAGAGTTAAGCAAGGAAGTGTGTTATGGTTTTTAATTGCCTCTGATATTATTTTACCCTCATCATTTCTATATTGTGTTTGTTTGTGCTTTCTTTCCTGCGCTTAAGCCTGTGTTTTTCTCAGATTTCTTTAGCTGTATCCCAAAGGTTTTGATATGTGAACTTGTTATTGTTATATTTGTCATTATTTATAGTTATTCTGACATTTTTATTTGCTTTTTCGTGCAACAATTCTTTGAGATTCACCTTAAAGGACAATTTCTGATTATGCTACTAAATTCTAGTTTTATTACATTGGATCAGGCAGTGTCTATACTTTTGCTTTTTAGATTTTACTGAAACTTTCTTTTTGAACCATTGTGTCATCACATTTTGTGACTCTTCTATGGGCACTTTGCAAAGTATTCAAGGTATCTATTTTAATAATTAGGTAATTAGTTAATATTTATTAATTATTATGTGTAAGCCCTCTATATCATTATTTGTTTTCCTTATTTGTCTACCTTGTGTTCAATATTTAAAGACCCCTACTGCTGGTGTCTGCCTTTTGAAGTTCTTATCTTATTAACACAGTTGCTATGTTATTCCATGACTACTAAACTGTATTGAATTTAAAGTGTTCTTTTTTGTTTTGATTAATGATTTTGGCATGGATTCACTTTTATCTGGTGTTAGCTAAATTCCCTGCTTTATTTTTGTTTAAATATGTTAGTTCGTAACTTTGATCATATTTTTTAATTACTTTTATTTAAATGGTTTTATTCCCACACCGTATACACTCTATCCTAATTGTACAATCAATGGTTCTTGGTATTATCACAGTTATGCATTCACCAATATAGTCAACACCAGACATTACTTTTAGTTAATGTAACTTTGAAGAGGGATATTATAATTCTCTCCCAATATCCCATATTAATTTTCTCCTAATTTTGAATTGCCATGTGATAACCTGAAAACCTTGGAAGTTTCAGATAGCTCTTCCTTGACCTTCTTCCCTGCTATGAATTTTAAACTACAAAATCAGAAGCAAAAGTGGACTAGAAACCAAAGTAGCAAGTTTTCATCATAGCTTTGCTTTCTGCTAGTCTACAGAGATTCCAGTGAGTTATTTAATCTCTAAAATTAGTTTCCTCATTGGTACAAAGGTGTAGTACACCTCCTGTTTCTAAGTTATTACAGTTTGAAAAGTATACAATCAATATGTAAATAGGCTAACATTTAAATATTACTGTTAATAATTGTTATTATTAAGCTGCATTTCTAAATGTAAAAAATAAAGTATATAATATAGTAGTACTTAGGGTTGGAAAGAATATGGGGAATTGGGTCAGCAAGATTAAGCAACAGAAAAATAAATCCATTGGTAATTATAAAAGGATAAGAAAAGGGGAAATTTACAATCTTAAAAGGCCATTACAAACTGTTTAATTATTTTTCTAATTGTATCACACATTGTAAAACTTGATGAAAAAGACATCTGTTGTCTTTTGTTTGTTTTGCTTTGCCTTGTAACCTGCCATCCTCTGGCAAGAGCAACTTGCTTCCTTTGGAGAACTACATTTCCCACACCCCACAGCTTTCTCTAGGCTACTAATCATGTTACTCTGTTCACGTGCCTAGGGTGGGGTGTGCCCAGGGGCTCAGGGGTGTGCAAGTAACCCAAGCTAGGACAATAAGAATTTTTCCTTGAAATTGTTTATACAGATCTGGATAGAGAAAATCTGTTTTCTCAGGCAGGATTTTTAAAATTCGGAGGTCACTTGAGTGTACAGTAATCAACTTCCCCTCATTGTGCCTTTCTTGCTACATAGAAGTGTTTTGGGCAGTAAGCTGATCTTTTATCATTACTATTTTTTCATGCATGCCTTTATTACTCATCTACCTGTACACTGGATAAAGGGAGTGTCAAACACAGGGTTTTTAAAATCACACAGTCACACATGAAAGTTATATAGTTATACAGTCGTTATCAAAGATCAAGTCTACTGGATTACAGTTCAACAGTTTCAGGTATTTCCTTCTGGATATTCTAATACACTAGAAATTAAAAAGAAATATCTATATAATGAGTCAGTAGTCAGAGTCATTTGTTAGACACTAATTTCTCAGTTATACTCCCTTAATCTCATTTGATCATTCTCTCAATATACAGGATATCTGGGTAATGATCATCTAACTTCTTCGTGCTAAAAAGGGTGTTGATCTTATGAGGAATGACACTGGTTAATGTTCTAGGAGAGAATGGTACTTCTGGATTTCAGGGCTTATCAGGCATAAGAAAAATCTATAGGCCTCAAATTTCTGAAAGAACACACTAGATAAAACTTATACAGAGTCTTAGATAGAGCCCTGGTATTCTTTAGTGTTTTCAGGAATTCTGTTCGTTGGGACTTGGCAAACTGCAGCAATTTGCAATATCTGACTGAAGCTTGCATGCGAGTAACATCCAGAATGACATTTCTACTCTATTTGAGATCTCTTAGCCACTGAAAACTTTATTTTGTTTAATTTCTTTTCCCCCTTTTAGTAAAGAAAGAATTCTCAATCTTGTGATGCAAAGGCCAGGTTCATCTCTGGGAGTCATGTCCCATGTTGCCAGGGAGACTTACACCCTTGGGAGTCATGATGTCCCACATAGAGGGGAGGGTAATGAGTTTATTTGCAGAG